>OOFH01117133.1:0-16168 GCA_900323355.1 Merlangius merlangus | reverse complement strand
AGACAAACACCATACATCATGTAGATTCACACTATATGCACGCACACACCACAGATACACACATATAGATTCTTACACAATATTGATACACACAACATATAGATACAAACCATATGCACACACACACGATAGATACAAACCATATATATACACACACACACACCATAGGTATACACCATATAGATACACACACACCATAGATACACACCATATAGATACACATCATAAAGATAAACACACCAAATAGACACACACCAAAGATTAACTTAATATAGATACAAACTATATAGCTACCCCCCCACACACACACACGCACACGCACACACAAACAATAGATCCACTCCATACAGTTCTGGTCATTAAATACTACTCCTCCTTCTCTCTTCTCCTTCTCCCCTCTAATCCTTTTCTCCTCTACTTCCTCCCTTCTCCGTCTCCCTTCCACGCATATCACATTTTTATTGCCTCTACTCAAGAGAATAGATTTGGGTGGGGATTTCTAGGTTTCATAAACCTCCGGGGCTTAGCCCAGAGGGAAAATGAAAATGCTGGGCGCCAAATTCATTTGTATTCTTTATTGTGCATGCCATCTTTTTCATAATGCTTTATCTAAATAAACGAAATATGCGGTTTATTATATTATTGAGTAAAATGAATAGAGGCAGACCTTACACATACAGTATATACACACACGCACGGATCTGACTGGGGATAGGATAGGTAAATTCACTTGAGGTGGTAAAGAGGTTGTTGTTTATTCTCTTGCCAGAAGGACTATCTAGACTAGGCTACTTATAAATTATTATGAATATTTTTTAATTTTTTCTTTTCCCCAAAGATCATATTCGGGGCTAATTAAATAACATCCGAGGCTTTAGCCCCGGATAAAACAGCATAGTGACGCTACTGGTCAGGTAGGTCTACAGATCAGCTTCAAAATAAAGGAGATGAAGCTAAACCGGGAATGTTAGTTAGTTATTTGTTTCGACAGTAGCGATCCCTATCAAAATGTACGATCATGGCCTATTAAAAAAGAGCAAATCAATTTTTAAATATGATATATATTTAAAATTTAAAAACTTTATTTTACTAATTACTCTATATAATTAATTTAGGAGGCGGTTTTATATACAAAGTATTAAAAAAACATGCTAAAATACTTCCCGGAAATACGTCATAGAAGTGGAACTGGGTCTTTGAGAGTTTCGCGCGCGTTCTCCAAACCTGCTGTCAGACTGACGATATTTTGTTGATATTTGATATTGCTGAACGCTTCGGTGGATGACCAGCACCTCTCATCTTAAAATGACATCTGCAGACTATGAACCGGCTTCTTTACCCGATTTGTTGCCACTCTACTACCGACGACTGTTTCCGTTCTCTCAGTATTATCGTTGGCTGAATTATGGCGGAGGTAAGTGTCCGTAACCACCACTCTGAAGTATTCGGCTTCCGACCTCTCTTTTTTTTTTTTTTTACAATGATGGTGATTTATCAGTCTATACCTAATCCATCCATTTTATATTTTAGTTCAGAAGAACTACTTTCAGCATCGAGAGTTCTCGTTCACTTTGAAAGATGACATCTACGTCCGCTACCAATCCTTCAATACGCAGAATGAGCTGGAGAAAGAGATGCAGAAGATGAACCCCTACAAGATTGACATAGGCGCAGTATACAGTCACAGGGTAGGATGCTTAATTATTGAGAATGGCATGTTCCTTAACCACAGTGTACCTGTCAATTCACTAGATTCATTATTTCACCTCATTCACTCCATGCTGTGTTGTTTACTTTCTCAACCGTATCAAGCCCAATCAACACAACACCGTGAAGTCTGGGACCTTCCAAGCTCTGGAGAAGGAGTTGGTGTTTGATATTGATATGACTGACTATGACGACGTGCGAAGTTGCTGCAGGTAAACTATTCTGCATGGACAAGTTCAACTGCTATGAGGCAGGTATAATTTACAGAATTTATCTAAATTAATTTATAGAGGTAGAATTGATCTAAACGTGAATATTGATGCACACTAGTTCAGTGAAATCCAGAGCTGATTTTGTTCAAAACAAAAGCAGGACTTGTGAGTTCGCACAATAACGTAGCATCTTGGAATAGGTAGAATTGAATTTGAACAAAACAAAATGACAATGTTGTGGTTCTAGTGCGGCTGACATTTGCCCCAAGTGCTGGACCCTGATGACAATTGCCATCCGTATCCTGGACCGAGCTCTTCGAGGTGAGTTTTTAAAGGAGCTTGACTTATTTACTTTATCAAAACAATTCTTTGCGCTTATGGGGCAAGATGGGAAATTTGTGTTTCTTTTCATTAACCTTTAAGAGGACTTTGGATTCCGGCACCTTCTGTGGGTGTACTCTGGAAGGAGAGGAGTGCATTGTTGGGTGTGTGACGAGGCAGCAAGGAAGCTGTCTGTAGCGGCCCGCTCGGCTGTTGCCGAATACCTCAGCCTGGTGAAGGTACCATAACAATTTCCCAAACTTTAATCTTGAACAAATCCTAATCCAAATCTTTCATTCTGACAACTGGGTCTGTGTTTTTAAATTGATTTAAGTTGATTATTCCATTCATGATCATTGAGTCTGTTTTTAGTACATCAGGAGATACCGGAAAACAAGTGGAAAGTACTTCGTTTTAGGCATAACATTACGTGGATGACCTGTCACTAACCCTACAGGAGCAGATAATCTATGAGCCTATCCATTTTTTTTAAATTTCTTAGGGCTAATTGTTTCAACAAATTGTTTGAAAAGTATTTGTGAAAAACACTGATGCAGATACCTTACATACTGTAGGTGCTAACCATGCATTTGTCTTGTCTGTGCAGGGAGGAGATGAAACTGTTCGGAAAGTAGTCTTGTCAGATCCAATTCACCCCTCCGTCCGGTGAGATGTAACTTTCTCTTCTAAGCACTCACAAATTCTCTGTTGTAGTTACTATTTATTTAAATGTAATGCACCTCTGCTAGATTCATTCAAATAGATATTTTAGGCAGTTGTTTTCATGTGTATGCAATATATTATAATATAAAGTATACTCTATTTTCTTATTCATGTTTTCTATTTTCGCCAACAGAGATGCTCTGAAAGTGGTAGAGCACTACTTCCCACAGTATGCACTACAGGACCAGGCGGTCTTGGGACTCAAGGAATCTGTTGACAAAGTGTTGGCCCTGGTCCCTGAAGATATCCTTTATGATGGAACAGATAGCAGGGAGCCCTTATTGTGAAAGTATAGCGTAAAACCAAGAGTTTTATAAATTGTTTATTTCAGCATTGGATTTTTGCTTTGTTTTGGGTGGCAATGCTGACGAGTTGAATGAACAATCATCCTCTTTTTTTAGTTTGCACATATACCAGGAAAGTTCTCCTGAAGCATCCGAGCCTAGCCAAACCTTTCTTTAACTCTGCGCTAACATGTTAGAAAGGAGTTACACACATACTTTGAGTCTGAGAAGAACCCTGAGAAGCGCTGGGGCCGGTTGAGGGGCTGCGCAAAAACCAAACAGGTCAGTATTCAGGATCACATCAAAAGATCTAGATTATAAAACTGTACATATACAGTCGCAGTTTAATATGCCATTGTCCTATTTGCTCTCCCAGGGCACCCTGAAGAAGGGTCAGCACTTTGAGAAAGAGATCATGCTGCAGTACTGCTACCCTCGGCTGGATGTGAATGTCAGCAAAGGGGTTAACCATTTGTTGAAGAGCCCCTTCAGTGTTCATCCCAAAACGGGTAAGGAACGATGTTCTAGAGTGGCCCGACACAAGATAGAGTTGTGAAATGATGTTGGTTTGACCAATAATAACGTGTGTTCTCTCTACTGTGACTAGGGCGCATCTCCGTTCCTATTGACCTTAAGCAATTGGATAAGTTTGATCCGTTTGATGTACCCACAATCAGGTAGGCAATCTTCACCTTTGTCTTCAAAATGACAATTCTGCCCACTTTTCTTAGAGTTTACATATGTACAGTATTAATATCTACAGACTGTAGACATTTATTTCGGATTAATCAACCAAACCAAGGCAATTTGTCTTTTTTTGTTTACTTAATCTGTCTTCATTTTATTATGATTCATGTATGAACCAAATATTACATTTCTGAAGCATTAAGAAGCAAATTGTTGGTATTGGTACTTCAATTAAATAAATACACTACTTAAACAATTATTTGAATACCAAGTACATTAACTGCAGAATCCACTTATTGCAGCACAAATGCATTTAAACATTGGCATTTTAATTGTTTTACTTTTAACTCAACACACAGATTCACATTCCTCAAATGTATTTCTGACATTGCTGAAAGCTGATCTATTGATACTACGTCTTTATTTTTAAACGTCACGCTAGTCTTATCTGCGCGGAACTGGATCGACCCAGGGTGGGGGAGGAGGAGGAGGAGCAGCAGGTGGACAGTAAGGAGAAGGACAGTGATATAGATGCAGCGGAGAGACGAAGGATAAGAGGTACAATACAGCATGGTCTACATTTTCTTTGGAATGATTCATGAACACACAAATTGATTTGCTATTATCACTGAATGATTCTAAACAGATTACAAACGGACGAGCCTGGCAAAATACGTGAAGGTTTTGGATCAGTTCCTGGACGGAGTGGCCCTGTCCAACAGAGGAGAACTGCTGAAGAAGAGTGGTGGGTTTGAGACCAAGATGGTGTCGGCACCTGAAGCAAGAGTTATTTTGCATGATGGCGATTTGTTTTGTTTTTCATTGTTGTTTTTTATTCTGCAGATCTTCAAAAGGATTTCTGATTGACCCTCACCCATTCGCGTCACCATCATATTTGTTATAAATTCTTTTGTTGCTTTTTTCTATCACATAAATACTGAATACACGTCCTGTATCATTGTTGTTCTTGTTTTACTTGTGGATGGTTTTACGAACATGTGTTTTACAGCGTTCTAACAATGCATTGCTTTTAAATATGGTACTGGAACACTTAAATGAAATCCTACGTAGACCAAAAAAATATCATTCTATTGATAAGATCTCTTAGTTTAAACCTTGTTTAAACAGCTCTTTATCGTGCGGTATTGGACGACTACAACAACTCAACCTAGTATCCTCAAAGCATGTTAATGTTCTGTCTTGGAAATATTAATCGTAGCTATAATATGAAATGATATACAAATTACAGAAACCTTGTTTTTATAATTACTAGTCAATTGATAAGGGATTTGTATACATTCTCCCTAGATACCTCCCTTCCTCTAAATGAAAGGTATTCAGGTAGTTTGCATTAGCATTGCTACTAGCCACAATTGTCTCATTGAATAAATGCTTGGTCATTTGCTGCCTGTATTTATCCCTTGATCATGCTCTAAAATCCAATTACTTGTCTGTCAAGTGTCCTAAAATACGTTTTAAGTACATAACTCTAACTACTATCATCCAACCATGGTAATGGCCCAATCATTCTCAATTCATTTAGTGCAAACATGAACTCATTCTGAAATAATTAAGGTATCGGTTGCAATCTCTGCAACATTCAAAATAAAAAATATATATTTTCCATCAGGATAAGAAGCTGGGGGGCTGTATGGATGTAGTTGGATGTTATTTCGTTTCAAGATTATGTTTATTTGTATTTTAGTTATCAAACAACTTTATTATACATTTGTCTAATGTCCTTGTCATTTGTATTTGTTGGATTCAGTATGTATAGCTGAGTCGTATTAACTTAAAATTATTTTAAAAAATAGGTTAACCAAAAAAAGTCACATTACAAGACAGGACATTACCGCCCTTGAAGGGTATCGCTTAGCGACGCTAGATTAAGTAGAATACCGAATAAATTGAAAATAACTCTGGAAGTAATCACAAAAACATATATTTAAATTTAACTTAATTTTGAAATTGAATTGAAATCAAAGTTAACTCAAGGTTATCTTCTAAACATAATCATAACAAATGGAGTACCTTCAATACAAGCTTTGTGCACAAGAGTTTCACCCGGAAAAAGATTGAACTGCTAAACCGGATATTACTGCTAGCGAGGGGTCAACAGTTCTCTCTCACAGCCATCTTGGATATACCATCTGAGTCGGTAAGTTTCTCTGACAACAATCTAATATAATCTGGTGGTTTAATACATGTTTATGTTTTTCTGATATATGTAACATCTCTCTAATAAATAAAGGCTATCTTCCCATGTAGTTATTTTTGTTTTCCATGTCACCTATAGTCAGATAGGCTTGTTGTATCCCCGACCATTGGCCCAAAATGGGGGAACATGACTTGAGTTTCCTAGGCATGGAGCCTTGTTCATGACAAGCGTTAAGCTTTACGACTACTTACGTTTAATACACGGCTGTAGTGTTTAGAAGTCAGTATGTGTAATTATGTATTCTTGCTTTAAAATCAGAGGGTAAACGAGGATCTCAATGCAAGCGAATCTCGCCTCTAGATAACATCTCCGGAGAAGCTAGCGTTCGGTAGGGAACTACAATGAGCCGAAGCATGTGCATTAACTTAAATTTTAGGCCCGGCCAACCTTTTACGCAAAACTAAATATCAATTCTACTAGTGAATTGTTCTGCCTGTGTCCAAGGAAGTGACATCCTGTATTTCATTGAGTGTAACTCTGCCCTATCAGCTACCATGCCAGGCGAAGCAACAGAAACGGTCCCAGTCACCGAGCAGGAGATGCAGCAGCCTCAAGTTGAGACTGGTTCGTATACAATTTTACAATATGCATGATTCAATTACAACAGTTTTCACTGGGATCATGGTATACTTCGATTAATTTGGCCTTACGCTCTACATTTGTTTAATCATGTTCACAATCGGAATAGTGTAAAGATTTAAGTGACTTGGCCAAGCAGGCAGGGGGCTGGTTTAACAGGTGATCAGTCTTTAGACTGTCACTAGACCTCCCTCAGTAACACATGGCTGTATCTACCATCATATGTTGCTTGGATGGATATTCTTAACTCAAAGACCACCCAGCTCAGGTCTGGACTAGACCATTCTACAATTAGATTTATTTAAGATTTAAAGTTGTTGGGTGTTTAATTTTGTACATCTAACTACCTATGGTTACATACATATCACTTGAAAATCATAAACACAAGAGTTAACCAGGATCCCATCTTTGTTTACACACTGTGTGATGTGTGGTGGTTTTGTTCTGACAGCTAGGTTTGCCAAATGCACGTTTTGGGATTTTAGGGACTAATATGGCATGGTTTGTATTTAACTGGTTTGTAACCTATATTATGGGCGTTTAACAATTGTATTTGTAACGATATTAATACTCTTATATTAACAGTGTTTTATGTGAACTTGTCAACAAAACTTTTCAATTAAAATAAAAAAAAGAATTTAAGTCATTGAGGCACTGAATGGTAATTGGAGGTTGCTACATGTCCAGTCAATGAAGAATTTTAAATATGGGTGGGAAATATTTTGCTGGTATTGGCAGAATTTTTTTGGTTTTTGTTTTTAAGTCATAATCAAATGGTTCTATCATTAAAAATAATTCTTAAACTTTTTTCTAATGATAAATTGTCCATAAAACAAAGTTTAAATTCATTGCTATAAATATACCTCCTAATTCAATACATTGCCTTTTTCAACGGATGTCAATGTTTTGACATTTCTAGGGGAATTCTTTTTTGCTTTTTGATTAGTTCCACTGCGTGTGTTAACAACTTGAAACCGGGCCACAAAGACATCTTGAATCCACTTCATTTGTACACTGCATGGGTTTTGGGACCACACTTGCGTCTACACCCCACTTTTTATACACGGTGAGAAACTGGTTATGCATTCTCGAGCATCCTCACATCCACGATAAGTTGAGCACAATCCCAATATGTTTGTAAATAACATGTTTGAATGTGCAAGCAAAATGGCTCCTCACACTACTGTGACCGCCCTGTCCCGGGCATCCTCCTGTTCCTCCCTCCTCTATATCAGCGGCAGTGGAGTTCAATACCTCTGCTCTCCCTGAGAAGGCCGTTCCTGTAGGAAACGAGGCACCCCAGCTGCAGAGTTCTGTGCCTTTAGAAGCTCCTGTTCCTAAAAAGATGTCTGAGGATGTTTCTGAGGCCTTTGATCAGTTTAACGGTGCAGCTGCAGTTGAAGGGGCCAAAGATCAGGTTGTAGTGGCTGCTGTTGAGGTAGCCCCTGTTGTACAGCAAGAGACGCCTGCCAACCCTTCAGAGGCTGCTGCTGAACTGCCACCGACTGATGACCCTGTCCCCCTGGCTGAAGCTTCCCCTTCTGCTTCAGGAGAAGAAGAAAAAGGAGCCAATACTGAGGAGATAGTTGACACTCAGGAGACCGCTACAGTGGTAGGCAGTGAGGAGACCGCTACAGTTGTAGACAGTGAGGAGACAGCTGTAGCTGAAACAACCGAGAGTGAAGCTCTAGAGTTCACTGATGAAATTCTGGCTGAAGTGAAGTGTGCAGCTGAAGTGGTTCCAGTGGGTGCTGAACTGTCACCTTCCAAAGACCCAGTTGTAGACAGTGAAGCTGGGAAGTCTAGTGTTGCTACCAAATCTACCGATGACTATGTGGCAGTTGACAGCCGGAAGACTGCTACACAGGACCCCGGAGTAGTGTCCGGTGCTAAGAATGTAGATCTAGCCTCTCAAAAGGAGAACCCAGTTGAGAGAGAACCCTTTGCAGTCAACAATAAGGGCATCCAGTCGAAGCAGTCTAATAATGCAGGTGCATCCCATTCCACCCGACAACTGTCAGGTGGGTTAACATGCATAATATTCTTATCCACACACCGTAACCCTTAAAATCCTATGGAAAAGGCAATATGCTTGGGTTCAAATCTGGTTAAGATTTTAGAAGGGTTGTAAAAGTTTGGTTGTCATTTGGTTGTAGGTAAAAGCCTCTTGGTGAAATCTTAATTGAAGCAGGCCAGTCCAACAAAATAATAAAAAATTAACGAAGCCACTTAGACAAAAAGGAATGACATCAGCAGTTGCTCTGAACTAAAGTTATAAAAAAATTATAATTTTAAGAAACTCTAATTGCATGTCCGTTAAGCCATGTCCTGTAGTTTGCTATGCAGTGACATTAAAGTGTATACACACAGTAGGGCTTGGTTTGTTGGTTGATCAGTGCATCTTCATCTTGAGTGTGTACTGGAACATTGCGTGAACAGGGTGTGCATTTTGGTTGAGTGTGACCGTGTGAAGGGATTATGCCTTGCCCTTTGATAATATAACCCGCATGATAGCATTTACCACCCAAATCACTTTTGAAGAATCAATTTGTTCTATCTAGCAACACCTCCTGCCCAAGCTGCCACCCAGAAACCCAAGGCTGCTGGTGGCAATGTTAAGGCCAAAGGCAAAGATGCTAAGAGTGGGTCGAGTGCCACTGCCCCAAAGGCTGTCCCTGGCAGAAGAAAACGATCCTCAATGTCTGCCTCTTCTGCATCTCCTACTTCCCCAAAGAATACTCCTTCCTCAACCCCACGCTCCCCTGTAGCATCTCCTCTAGCCTCTTCTATTGATTCACCTAAAACCCCAAAGGTTGTTAAGGCTGGTAAACAAGGAAAACCTAAAAAAGGGGAAGCCTTTGGGTCTCCTTCAGTCCCTGCACCTGTGGAATCTAAGGCAGCTCCTGCAGAGATGAAGCCAGTAGACCCTAAGCCAGACTCTGTTGAAGTGAAGGCTAACCCTACTCTTGCTCATCCTGAAACGGCCTCACCAAGCCTCACCAAGCCTGCTTCCGCCCCTGTTGCCTTTAAGGTGACCTCAAAGCCTGCAGCATCAGCCCCAGTTTCATTTTCAGATGCTCTTGAGTCTGGCACCTCCAAAGCACTAGTTGAAAATAAAACCGCCTTACCTAAAGCAGCCCCGGTTACTCCAGTAACTGACGAGGATCTCCCACCCCTCATCCCACCAGAAAAGCCAGTCAGTATGCCAGCTGCTCCTCTAGAAGCCGTGAAACCAACACCCAAGTTGGAGGCACCCATAGTAAAGGCTGCCATGGTGGAGGCACCCATAGTGAAGGCTGCCATGGTGGAGGCACCCATAGTAAAGGCTGCCATGGTGGAGGCACCCATAGTAGAGGCTGCCATGGTGGAGGCACCCAAGGTAGAGGCTGCCATGGTGGAGGCACCCAAGGTAGAGGCTGCCATGGCGGCGGCACCCAAGGTAGAGGCTGCCATTCCGGCGGCACCCAAGGTAGAGGCTGCCATTCCGGCGGCACCCAAGGTAGAGGCTGCCATTCCGGCGGCACCCAAGGTAGAGGCCGCCATTCCGGCGGCACCCAAGGTAGAGGCTGCCATTCCGGCGGCACCCAAGGTAGAGGCTGCCATTCCGGCGGCACCCAAGGTAGAGGCCGCCATTCCGGCGGCACCCAAGGTAGAGGCCGCCATTCCGGCGGCACCCAAGGTAGAGACCGCCATTCCGGCGGCACCCAAGGTAGAGGCCGCCATTCCGGCGGCACCCAAGGTAGAGGCTGCCATTCCGGCCCCCATGGTGGCGGCCCCCAAGGTAGAGGCTCCCAAGGTGGCGGATGCCAAGCCAGCGGCTCCCAAGGTGGCGGATGCCAAGCCAGCGCCCAAGGTGGAGGTTGCCAAGCCAGCGCCCAAGGTGGAGGCTCCCAAGGTGGAGGATGCCAAACCAGCGCCCAAGGTGGAGGATGCCAAGCCAGCCCCCAAGGTGGAGGCTCCCAAGGTGGAGGATGCCAAACCAGCGCCCAAGGTAGAGGCTCCCAAGGTGGAGGATGCCAAGCCAGCGCCCAAGGTGGAGGCTCCCAAGGTGAAGGATGCCAAGCCAGCGCCCAAGGTGGAGGCTCCCAAGGTAGAGGCTCCCAAGGTGGAGGATAACAAGCCAGCGCCCAAGGTAGAGGCTCCCAAGGTGGAGGCACCCAAGGAGAAGAGTCCCATGCCCCGTAAACTTACGTTTGCTGAGGCTGTTGCAAAACCTGTTGTTAAACCTGAAGTTGAGATTATCAGTCCACCCCCTTGTGAATCTGAATCAACCCCAAAATCTGCCCCTTCAACTGCTAAAACCTCAGCCAAGGCGGTGCCTGTGATGAAGAACGACAAGGGTATTTCTGCTTCATCCTGTCCGTCCAAATTATTTGTGGTTGCCTTTTGTAATGGTACAATCTTGATTAGTGGTGGAAATATACAATTGTATCTTAAAATCAAAATATTTGCTCTTGCATTTACCACTGGCCTGTTTCAAAGATCACCTTGTTAGGACTAAACACACTTTGCAATTTTATAATCGTAAATAAAAGGAACATTCACTGTTTCGCAGTAAAGGTCGCTCCTGTATGGTCATGTTTTAAGGGTCCTTGTTTGTCATGTCTTGTGCCAGAAAAAGGTGATGTCAGGGTTATTGGGTGGTTTGGGATATAACATGACCACTCATGTTGAAGTGCCTACATTTAAACAAATAGGAAAATGTGGTGACATACCAAATCGCTTAATCCCATTATTTTAACTGTTAATTACTTTTCCAGGATTGTAATTGTTAGGACAATCGTGCAGTTGGGATAATGTGAATCCTTTTTTCTTTATTAAAGCAAGTTTATTAATTGATGTATATGTGGTGCTATAGGATCTGGCACAGAGTCCGACAGTGACGAGTCGGTACCTGACTTGGAGGAACAGGACTCTGCACAGACACAGACGCAGCAGGCCCAGGTAAGAGCCGTGTTCAATTCATCAGTTACCGAATAAGTTTGATTGACTCTTCTGTGATGATTGACACAGTGACTTTCGTTCTTCTGAGTTTACTGAAGCCAACCTCTGTTCTTAGAAGAGAAACGTATATTAATGTCATTTGTTCATTCAATTAAAAAAAGGTACTGCATAGACTGATTGAATGTCTTCCAACAGCTTGCAGCTGCTGCCGAAATTGACGAAGAACCAGTCAGCAAAGCCAAACAGAGCCGCAGTGAAAAGAAAGCACGAAAGGTAGGCTCACTTTTGTGTGGGTCCTCAGCTATTCTCTTAAGACCGTTTCTATGACACTTATCTATCCTGTATGTTTGAGTGAATTTATAACAAATGTTGTTTCTGCAGGCAATGTCAAAGCTTGGTCTGAGGCAGGTAACTGGTGTGACCAGAGTCACCATTCGCAAGTCCAAGAACATCTTGTTTGTCATTACCAAACCAGACGTTTACAAGAGTCCTGCATCAGACACCTACATCGTCTTCGGTGAAGCTAAGGTATTTAACCATCAGTCTCTATTCTTGTGTAACCATACCGTTGTAAACAATATTATAATAATTATAATCAGTGTGGATAAACGTGAAGCCAATATTTTATTGCCGAATGAGATATTGATATATTCGTGTTCTTCTTCAATAGATTGAGGATCTCTCTCAACAAGCTCAGCTGGCCGCTGCTGAAAAGTTCAAGGTACAGGGAGAAGCTGTTTCAAACATCCAGGAGAACACACAGACGCCAACAGTACAGGAGGAGAGTGAAGAGGAAGAGGTAAAAATATTGTCAAACGACAATGATTTGGATGCTGGAGTATGGCATATTACCTGTTTACTAAACTATGTATTTTGTTAAGGTTGACGAGACTGGCGTGGAGGTCAAGGACATTGAACTTGTCATGTCGCAAGCCAACGTCTCTCGGGCTAAGGCTGTACGGGCCCTGAAAAACAACAACAACGACATTGTCAATGCTATTATGGTATGATATCCAAACACCTCAAATGTTGTATTCAGAGTTCCCTTTGTATGATGATTGATACAGTGACTTTCGTTCTTCTGAGTTTACTGAAGCCATATTCTGTTCTGAAAAATGGAACGATTCTCTTTGCTTGGCTATTAAATATTTTTGCATTTATCCTAACACATCTTTTTGTCTTTGCAGGAGTTGACAATGTAATCGGAACGCTCGGGGCAAAGTGGTCAATAAAGGTTGCTGATTTACTCTACACTTGTTTGTACAATTTATACCCAAGATGGAAATAAAGTTGTGGCTTGATAAAATGAAACTTTGCTGTCTCTGGTCTTGATAAAAAAGGAACATTTGAAACGCTTGTCATTTAGAAGGATCCTAAGGATTTTGCTGATATTACATTTACACAATAGATGACTTGAATAACTAACGGCATACAGAGGGAAATTTGGGATCAGATCCAATTTCTAAATAACATGAATGCAGTATTTGAAACCAGATAAAAATGTAGCCATGTGTATTAAGATTAGACAAATCTCAAAGCTGATATTGAGTCTGGTAGTTCACTAGGATAAACATGCAGGCAAATCAATTTACTTAGATATAAATATACAGTTTTCCCACTTGAAGTGGTATCTACGCTTAAAAGGCTGCTTGGAAATAAAGCCATGCGCTTCCTACATTTGACCAGCAGCTGTCGGTGAAGGCTCTAGTCGAGAGTCCTACTTGAGGATAGGTTATTCTAGAAACCTCTGGTACACGGAAGCTGCGTCAGTATCGTCATTCTCGTCAGGCGATACGCAACAGATTTCGGAGTCCAGTCATTGGAGCCGTTGCCGTGTGAACACATTGTTAATTTTGCTTTTATAGCATTGCTGTCAAAATAATACCAGCTACTCCGTGAAGACTCTCGACGCTAGGACAACATGTAAGTTTTGCACATGTAACCAGTATATGCCCACAGACTGGCCGTTCGCGGCGGCCATGTAGTAGAAGTAGGATCCAGCTAACATCCATTCAACAACATGCTCTATCGAAGGCGGGATGTTTGGCCTTACTCCGAGTTGTAACAAGCGCTAGACTCGAGTTTTGGCTTTAGCCGTCGCTACAGTGCACACAAAGGCTTCATCACTAACTTTTATAGAAATAATGTATGGCTTTATGTGCTATTCGAGATGTATTGTCCAAATGGCACGAGTCATGTGCACCGCATGGCTTAACGCTAGCTAAGTGGCGCTAACACAGTGCTGCTAGCGTCGTTAGCCTTGGATAGCCTTGGGTTAAGCTTCTTTCATTCGAAATGATATTGCAATATTTTAAGATTACTTTTTTTAAAACGCTCACTGCTATTTGTGTGCTCGAATAATTGCGTTTGTAGAAAATACGATCAAGTGGATTTATTGGCTTACATGGTCCACGATGTAATGATTCAGTTTAAATTAGATTAGTTGGTCAGTATTGGTCTACGTTTCGCTGTACTGCTTCACTGTTCCTTCCTTAAATTTAGCGTCATGCAATTGCTCTTTTTGGTGCTAATTATTTGACAAGTGTGTTTCGTGACTAGATCTTTAGCTATTCTATGTGCACTAGGCCTGTGTGCGGTCTGTGATCATGCCACAAGGCTGAACAATTGGCACAATGGTGTGAGGTCTTACAATTCAATTTATCTCATTAAATATTAGAAAATGTTGACTAATTTGTAAGGTTAATTAATTTGGTTATATTTTGACTCTTTTACATCGAGTCATGACATTCGATCACTCTGGTAACTAGATGCTCAATGGCAACCTGATACATATGCCTTTTGATGCTAATCAGTTATATGGAGACTAGCCCTAATGCCTGTTGCAGTTGGGTTTGTATCATTTATCTTTTAGTTTCTTCCAAATTTGACCTTTTCCTATATGCCGATGTAATGTATTATTCCCTCATTAAAGCTTGTAACTGGTATAAATGTATAGATATGTATACAGCATTGTATATCCAAGTTACCTGTTTTGCAGGCTGATATGTGTGATTCTCTTTTTAAAGGATTCCAGCATCCGCAAAGTGGTACGACAGACGGGATGCTGTTTACATAGAGTTCTGCGTGGCAGACAGCAAGGATGTCAAGGTCAACTTTGATAAAACAAAGTTTGGATTTACGTGAGTTCTAATACAATGGAAAAATTGAGCAATCTACATTTTATTTGTTTGAACGGACATAATGTATGCCTTTTTTCTTTTCTTGCTTTCAGTTGTATCGGAGGAACTGACAATGTCAAACATGAAAATGAAGTTGACCTCTTCGAAGCCATTGATCAAAGTGTAAGTTTTTATTACGTTCGGATCACTCTTGAGACTAAGGGAGTGAATACTGTCCACTAATTATTTTTCTGCCAAACAAACCATTATACCCAGTCCATTACACTTTCTATTGATATTCAACACATGCAGAAACCTATCCAATTTCCGAACATGTATAAGAAAAAAATCAGGCATTTATAATTGTTGTTGACTCTTCTGTGATGATTGACACAGTGACTTTCGTTCTTCTGAGTTTACTGAAGCCAACCTCTGTTCTGAGAAGAGCAACATATATGAAAGTGTTTTTTTTGTATTTTTTTTTTTTTACATTAAATGAGCTGGTGGGCTCAGGCTGTTGCTGTCATTTGGCGTCATTTTGTCAAAGTAGATCATTGTAAATGTATCCAATTTCAAATATAATTATATATTTCTTCTTCTGCCTGTGACAGGAATCCAAACAGAAACGCACAGACCGCTCAGTGTTGTGCTGTTTACGGAAAGCGGAGCCAGGGAAGGCATGGCCCAGGCTAACAAAAGAGAAAGCTAAGGTCAGCACTACATCATTTGTGCTTAATTTCCCCTCCCAATTCTACAGGTAACCTACTAAAATAAACCTCAATGTTTTTTTCCACAGCTCACTTGGCTCAGCGTTGATTTCAACAACTGGAAAGACTGGGAGGATGACTCCGATGAAGAGATGGGCAACTTTGACCAATTCTCAGATGTAAGCTAAGAAAGCTCATTTTAAAGATATCGTGTAGTACAAGTATATGATATCTAATATAACAATATCCAATGAAAAGGTACTTCCTTAAGGTTATTGGGTACACAGGCTTTTAACAACAGGAGCACTAGGAAACCCAGGTAGGAAGATGGCTACAAATTGCAGACAAAACTTTTTGCCTTAACATTATTGCAGGAAAGAAAATGGGTATGCTTGCATGCTATTCGTTATGTTATGCCATTGTATGAGGCCATGTAATTAAATAAGTGCAGCAGAGCCCTAATGGATTCAGTAATGATTCTAAAACCTTGGCTGCTGGAGGGGGCCATGGCAATGTTTCCCCATTGGCCAGCCATTAATTAATATGTTGGTTTTCTTTGCGGCTGTTAACAGCTTGTGCACCAGCTTTTCTTAAACAATTCTTTTTCTGCCAAAAAACAACATTAAACCCAGTCAATTACACTTTCATATTGCTATTCAACACATGC
>OOFH01117113.1:0-18967 GCA_900323355.1 Merlangius merlangus | reverse complement strand
CAGAATTCTGACTTTAAAGTCAGAACTACGGGTACCTGTAAGGACCAACCACTGTGGGAGAGACACTTTGCTTTATGCAGTAGGAGGAATTAGAAGAAGCCATTCGTTAATGGAAGACCTAAATTCTGAGATTAAAGTCAGAATTCTGACATTAATCTCAGAATTCTGAGATTAAAGTCAGAATTCTGACTTTTTTCTCAGGATTCTGAGAATAAAGTCAGAATTCAATTATTTTTTTCTGTGTGGCCCTAATCCTCTTCCGTATCTTCCGTAGCCTTGTGTATGAAAAGTGCTATATAAATAAAGTTGCCTTGCCTACTTACTAACTTTGGTCTACCCAATTAGACGCAAAAGAACCATCTGTTTTAACCAATCAGTGACGGCAACAATGCTAAACCCGCAGCAACAACTGTCCAGTGATGGGCCTGTTGGACAGGTAGGCCTACTTTTATTAATGTAGGCTCCTAGATTCGCAAGTTCACACACCAGGTTTTAATCTTAATAATTTTCTTTTTCGTGCCGTTCACAAAACTTAAACCGCAATTTTATTAGTTTGATAAAAGGTTTCTTGCTGTCCGTTTTCGATTTTCTCAATCTGAGCAGTGCGCGTCAACCACAGCGTCGCTAACTCCTCGATCTCGTGAGCTCACCTGGATTGTTTGGCTTGAGCCTGGCCGTGCAAAGCTACGAAAAGACACCAGTTACAGCTCCAAAAAAATCCAAAAGAAAAATCGGTTGATCTGCTCGAATACATTTTTTTGTTCAAGCTAGTGTTAAAGCTAGTGACAATAAGGTGCATTGGGTCTGCACCCAATGACATTTGAAATGTAATGTATTGATAGACGCTATGTCACTGAAAATATCCTTACTTTTAAAATCTGTTGAAAAAAGATTGACGTCTTCAACGTCCACCTGATACAAGCCGGCGTCCTCCGGGAGGAGGTCGTTGATGCTGAACACCAGCTTCTTCCCAACAGTCTTCAGGCTGTGCTTCGATCCCGGATCGTCGAAAAACGGAATCATCACACCATCCTGAAGATCGTAAGTTATACATTTAAATAGGCTAATATATGTTTTGTCAAACATATTATTAGGGCATCTCAACCCTGATTGATTCAGGAAACCCTGCCCATCACAGGTGCTTGAGGTGCAACGTTTCTACTAAAAAAAAAGGTGGTAAAGGTAAAGGTAAAGGTGGGAAACGTAGGGAGGGAGCAGAGAGGGAGGCTACGTTTAAAGGGATTGTTTGGTTTCAAATTCTTGCTAATTTCCATTCCTTTCTGTTCTCTTTCATAGCAACACTCACATCGCATGTACTGCAGCTTTAAGGTAAGTAACAAATATACACAATTTGAAAACATTACGAAAATAGGCCTATTTTGAGGTGAATCCCGGTGAGTTAATATATTAGGCCTAAGGGTTATTTTGACAATGTAAGGCTATTAAATAGAGCTAGGTGAAATGCCCGCTCCACCTGAGAAAACCTCCATCTCACCTTGTAGAGGAATATTCTACTGGTTGAATCTTTTAACTCCATTTCGAACTCAAAGGATGCTGAGCCGTCCCCTCGAACCTGAACATGCCTGAGGTTTTTGACGTAGTCAATATACTGACATGGGGTTGGGGTGGAACAGGAGAACATGGAAACACACACTGAAATGAATGACATGGGATGGGAATTAAAATGAGACAATACAACGTATTTTACCATTTTCTAAATGACAAAATTGACTTATATTGACCGATAGGAGACAGATAGGAGAGGAAAGTGAAATGATATCTAGCTTGATTGGGCCATGGATGGATGAGTGTTAATCCTGAGACACTAGGTAAAATGTGTTTTCAGTTCAATGAGTTGGATGGCATGAGCTCAATATGACATTCATCAGACCATTCTACCTGACCAGTACAGTCAGACTTACTGTTTGGCAGAGGGAAAATGATGAATGCACATCAGCAGATGGGATAGAGCAACTTCTAAATAATGAATAGTATAAATAAAATAAAAGTGTCCTGCATGGTAGGAGAGGCCCAGGTGAAGGTAACGGGACCAGCGATCCGTCTGCCAAGGCCAACCTTGCACTGCTCCTCCTCCCTCTCCTGCTTCTTCTGCTCCAGCTTCTTGAGGATCAGCCGCAGGTCTTTGACACCAAACTCAAGGCAGATGCGCTCGTAGTCCTTCCGGTCGGCACTCATGATGATCTCCCAGAACCGCTCATCGATTCCCCCCTCGTCCTTGGGTTGGGGTTTCACTTCTTTGCTAAAATCAAGAGGGTGTAGACCGGAAAACACATAGCAGTACATATAAAACAAGCACATTTGGTTTTTATTACTCGACTGGTCAATGCTATGAATAATAGGTTAAGAATAATTGATTCCAGTTTGACAGCATTGTTTGCAGATGCAAAATGAGTCAGCTGGGAAGATTAATTTTGGTTCATTTGGATTCATTAGATTCGTCTTGGTTCATTTTGTTACCCCTACCTTTTCTTCAACATTTTTCTTAACTCTGCAGGGTTTGTGGAACCTGGAAAATAAAGTACAAATCTGTCACCCCAAAGTACTAATTGTAAGGTTGCGACTGCAAATATTAACATGAATGCAAAGTAAAGTGACACTGCTACTCACAAATATCCATTTGTTCCATGGCCTTCTCTTTGCTGAATCCAACTAAAGGAAAGAGTGTTGTTTTATAAAAGGTATTCTCTCTATCTCTGTCACTCGCTCACTCACAATCCAATGAACACATAATGTAACCCTTACCCTCGATCACATTTAAGGTGGCAGTGCAGATGGCCCTGCCGTATTCATTCACGGCAAAACATTTGTATGTGTCGGCCTCAGCGGGGGACACCTTCTTTATCTGGTTACAAACGACATCCGTCAACACAAACGGCACGCAAGTCATCAGCTCGGTCATTGTGTGACACATACATCTCTCTGTGTGGCTGAAAGATACCACTCACCTCCAACGTGTTCTCGCCGGACGTATCGTCGTATTTACTCTTGAATTTGTCACCCTCTGTGATCTCGCCATTGGCCCTATTCCAAGTGACTGTGGGTTTTGGGTCTCCTGTCACCACAGCCTTAAACACACCCAGCTTCCCTGTTGGACGTGTGTGAATACTGCGTTGTTATTCCTGCAGAGTATGAATTCCCACTTAATGGGTAGATGTCTGTGAGGTTATGGTGTGCTGTGTTGGTTTAGCATATTTGTAAAATAATTTCCTGTATTTGCAGCATACACAGTGGATTTCTGGAATGGTGTACACTTTATATGATATGAACTATTCAGTGATATCATTCTGGGCCCAGGCTGGTGGAGTGGGGACTCCCACCCAGAATATACTGTTGATCACAATGTCTATCATCTACCACTCTAGGCAATCCTTCCTATCCTATTCTCCTGCAAGATGCATGACCCTTCCTGGTCATTAATGACATATCTAAAACCCTATAGATCCAAGCATACATGACTAAACAGCAAACAAGCTCTCACCTTGCTGGATGGTTAAAGATATTGGTTTGCGTTGGAAATCCGGGCAGCTCTTTCCTTCTGGAATATCCACTACAAACTGTGTGATCATCACCCCGGGAATTCGGGATTTCTTCTTAATGCCGGCTGCAGAAAGTCAATACAAACGTTATCAATTGAAACGGGCCGAGGGAAGTGCAGTACATTCTGATGCCAGTAGATGTCAGTCATGCCACATCCGTCCACCTCGGTGGTAGTAGTACACTGTCAGTACCTTGAAGATGAAATGGACCACAACAACCCGAGGCTATGGAGATGACGAACATTCAAAGGGCACAACATCAGAGTTGGGAAGTACAGCAGAAGTCAGATATTTTAAATACCTTCTTTGCTGTGACTTCCATTTTGTCCCCCTTTGAATAGGATATTGAATGTGCTTTGCCATTGGCAAATGGCATTTCAGCTCTTGTGCAGTCTACGTTTCCTTCCCTTGTCAATACTTGCGTCTTGCTGATGTATGTAATGAACAGTTATGCATCACTGTGTTGGGTATTGTACGGACGGCTATTTAAAACCTCTCCGAACCAAATGCCATTCAAATATGTTTTCCATTGAGATCACCTGGCTTCCTCCACTCCTGCTGCTTCTAGTCTCTCTGGGGGAAACGCACTGCACAAGACATGGAGCAACGTCATTAATCTGCAGATTAATGATTCACATGGCGGGAATCATGATTTATGAACCGCATTCCTGGCAGGTACCTGGCGCGGCCCTCCTCGTGTGTTCAGCAAGGTAGCAAACCGACGACACAGAAAAACACATCTCTGGAGTGATTGAACAGATGGTAGGCAGGCACCGTGTGCAATAATACCTCACGGAGCAGGTATTATACCCTGATGTTATTTGCAATGATCATGGATTCAACCTACACACACAACTGTGAGTTCTCTATACAGTACGTCATCAGACATGATTGGGTGGAGGGTGGAGATGTGGAGGGGGCAGGGGGAACATCCAAAATAATCTATGTTTGTCTACCGGTCGTGAATACAGCTTTTCACCTGACTTGGTGCCAGACACCTCATTAAAATGCTGTATATAGCGAAGAACAAGGGAGCGACCTGGATATAACAGAAAGGGTGTTTGATCAGGAACGAGTCAGACAAATAGAGCACACAAACAACTATGGAGGACGACTCAAGATCTCATGCTGGCTTGGCAGCTTGTTTATTAAACCATCCCAGTTATACAGTGCCGATCAACGTGTTTTGCTTGTGCTTCATGCTTGTTCAGAAAGAAGATATCACCTCCGGGCCAAGGCAAGCTAACCAGCACACGCTCCAGGTGATCCATCCATCTACTTTCTTTACCAATATTTTCCTAATTGGGATATAGTCTATCAATCACACACACACACACACATACATACACATACACATACACATACACACTCACACGCTAGGTCTAATTAGATGAATTGCTTTGCCTGCAGCCGGGTGAGTTCCTACAAACTCCTGGCTGATAGGATGTAAACGAGACATCAAGCTCTCTTTACCTAGCCTGGCTATTTCCAGGCCAAGCTCAATCCTAGATTGCACGTTGGTCTGGGGAAGCTGCTGTCATTTTCTTCAGCACCAGAGGCGTGATCAATGGGCCTAGCTCAAATGACTGTACGCAATTGGCTGCTTGCTGTCGCTTTCCTGTTGTCATTGTGTTAAACCAGCCGATAGCGCGCTACGGGGAAAAGCCAGCTTGGTGTTTGGCTCCCACAAAAACGTATAAAAACTAGAAATAAATGTATTGCTCTTCTCCAGACCCTTCTGCAGGGCAAACTCAAATCGGCGGCAGAATGGGCGGGGCTACCCAGGCTACTCTTTACTAGGGTTGGGTATCGTTTGAATTTTCATCGATTCCGATTCCTATAATCAATTCCGATTCTTAACGATTCTCGATTCCGATTCTTTTGTTGTTGTACCTCCCTTACACAAGATACATTTTAGACACAGATTACATTGGGCCGATCCCGCTTCTTTTTTTACGAAGTACAGCCATACTTTGGAGCGCTTGCCGAACGACATGGCTGAAAGTATGAGCAGTTGCAAAAAAGTAACGGTCTGCCGCACACAGTACAGAAAGCGCCGAGGGACATTTGGGAATCGAAAAAGGGAATCGAAACTCAAAACATTTTCCGATTCCGGTGGAATTGCTACTATGGAACCGGTTCCGGTGCCCAACCCTACTCTTTACCCATTAGACAGCAGGAACAATACCTAATATTCCTCCTGCACCACCATTATCACCATGCTACGATACCTACTGTATCACTATGCTACAATACCTACTGCACCACTGGTAAAAGCATTACTACAATACTTACTGCACCCCCATTATTACCATGCTTCATTACCCACTGCACCACCAGCACAACCATGCTACAATGCCTACTGCACCACCATTATCACCATGCTACAATGCCTACTGCACTGTATGATAAGCCGCTGCCCGACCATACCTCTATCCCAAACCACCCTGATCTGTCGTTCTTGTTCGGTTTAGCTTTTTCCTAATGGTTTCTCCAAGGCTTGTTTGTAACAAAAGTGGACGTGTCCAATTTAGTAGGACTCTATTAGAGAGTTGGTGCTTGCTGCTCTTGGAAACCGTTTATGGCTTATAAAGGTTCCCTCAAGGTCACACCCTTTGATTGTATAAGACACCGAGTGGGTTTTCTGCTGTTTTTTTTTATGTTCACGCGCTGTATGATATTATATGGATATTCCTATTGTGAGATAATGCAGTAGACCCGCCTGTTTTTTAATAAAATAAACATTTAAATATTGATAGGGGAATTGCTTGGCTTGTACTCTATTCGTTCAAAACTTTCTGGCAAACCGTATACATCAGCTAAAGAAGCTGCTGAATGCAAAAGATGGTCCATTTCTTTCTGATATCTCTTAAATGGACATTTCATGCTTGACTATTCCCTATGCACCCTCATTAAGTTCCAATTTTCTGTCAGTTTCATAAAAAGCCTGTAGGATTATCGCACTCTCATATCTGCAGTTTCATTTACCACTGGCTAATCTTTTGATTGTACCCGGAGCAGCACGGACCCTTCTAGATTAATTCAATTCTTTAGCAGTCATACAACCACCAAATTATATTTCATCTTTTTGCCATCTTCTTCTCTGGTGCTTCACTTCAGTTGAAATGTTGAGTGGGAGCCAATTCTGTACTGTACCTTGCCCGGTCGTCGTCAGGTCAGACATCTTTGACCTTTTTAACATTTCGAGTTGGGTCTACAGGCCAAAGGTTGATCTGCAATCGGAAAAAAATCAAATAAGCATCAGTACTTTAAGAGATACTACTAGAGCACTTTTGTAGGATAATCGTATAAATATGCTCTAGTAGTATCCATATGTTTCAAAACATTGGGAGATGCCATTGCTGCAATGATAAACAAATCAAGTTCAAGCCTTAAATAGTTAAGTTAATGGCACATTAAAATACCAGTGTCTGAGCGGACAGTGTTCTGGATGATGGATTATTTCGTCAGTTGTGTCTTCGGTGTTATTTTGAGCAGTTAAGAGGCCCTGTTGACTGTCTTTAACCTTTTGGTGTACTGGGTCCAGACGGTGAACTCGTGATGCCTGATAGACGTGAAAGCTATCAGGCACAATCCTCGAAACAATCCTCACAACATTTCAATAGGACACAGTTAAGATTGAGTATCTGTCTGGTTTTCAGGATAGCAGTAGTGAAACCTGTCAGCTGTCTTGCTAGACAGAAGTAGAGATAAATTGGTTTTGGCAGTGTGCCGTGCTATTTTGCTAGAGATTACATTGCCAAGTTAATTCCAATTTACGTTTAACATTTCATTACACAAGATTAGGAGGTAATTCTCAACAATTTACATTTGAACACAGGCAGAGTACTATTTAGGACACTGCGTTAAAATCGTAGTGATATATTTACCAGTGTCAAAAGGTTGTGAATTATAGCAACTATTTATTGGCTGTTGACTTGTCTGACACACTTGATTTATTTATGTACATCATAAGTGTACAGAGTAGCTGGTTTCGTTTTAATCAGGAGAACATGAATGTAGTACTTGAACTAGGATGAACTTGTGTTTTTATATTTGACTTCTTTATGAGTACACATGTATGCTTAGTATGTATTTTCATATTTATAAACTTCCAAAGGCAAAAAAATAGTAAAGAGTAGAATGGACATTCATTCCCTCCATGCCATAGCCATGGTGACCTCTGACCCCTCATGTGCTACTGCCATGGACGGTTGTCGTCGGTCATGCTATAGTTAGCAGGGGCCTGTCAATGACTTCATGTATTGACACTGGTGACCAACCATGTTCATCACACACACACACACGCCTTTGCTGTTTTGTTTAATCATTTGCTTTGTTGGAGTAAAATATGAATAGGTTCTATTGTATTAGCACAATGTGTAATTACTATGAGATATTATATAAAAATAATAATTAGCAAATACAAACTGACAAAGCTCAATTGAAAAGACAAATGCACAAATGGTGCCTTAACAAGTTGAAAAAATAACAATAATAATATTCATAATTTATAGAAAAGAAAATAAGGCAAATGTTATTGTTTTTTTTATATTTGTATATTTCAGTCACATGTATACACCTTTAGACCACACCAAAAAAGGATCAGTAGCTTAGCTTTAAGTCCATATCTCTATCATACTTAAACTTCTGTAACCTTTCTGTGAGGGGAAAAAGCTAGAAAGCCATAGTTATGTTCTATTTTAACTGATGAATTCAGTCAGTAAGTAAAGCCCTCTTTCTGGTCCTTCAGATAAATACAGCCCGCCTTAAAACCTCCAGCCACACAGTCATGGTTAGCCATCGCGATGTTGAAATATAATATTTTCTGAAAAGTTACCCGAGTGCAGGTGTGAGGCAGCAAACAGTGAGTGAGGGAGAGTACTTTTACCTCTCTAGTTCTCTGTGCTGCGTCCCCGAGTCAGGCAGGTTCAATAGCGTGGGTATATACCCGCTGCCTCCCGTGGGATTTCGATATGAGATAAGATAGATGGAGCGAGATATTAAATCCTTTTTAGAAGCTAACAAATCAACAACCAGCGGCTCGATTCTCCCTGCACGTGACCAGGCGCCGAAGAGAGGCTGCTTGGAGCTGCTTCTTGTTTTCTGACACACATTGATGCTCAGAGGGGGTGGGTTTTTATACAGGAGTCCTGGGATAGGAGCAGGGAGGAGGGAGGGTATGGTGCGGAGCACAGATGATTCACTTCAAAGGGCTGCACGAAGCCAGGTCTGTATTACGTTTCTCACACCGCGGGTTCACTGCAGTAAATACTGATCAGCGTCCGTTGTGTCCTATCGTCCGGTGTTCGTCGAGTCACGTGTGCGTTTAACTGCCAGCATGACTTGAATTTGCTAACAATTATAAATATGACGTGATACAAGAAGAGCAGCCCTTAAAATATGAACCCTCCTATCTCGTTGTAGCTGAGAGCCTAGCGTGGCTACCTGACTTGTTTACAGGGTCCTAGATGGTCTTGGACAGACGAGGCCGCCATGTGAGGCCCACCGCCAGGTGATGCTATCCATAGTTGGATGGGAAACGATTGTTAAACGATCGCCTCGGTAAGAACAATGGAGGGAGGTTCGCCTAAAAATACATTAAACAGTAAAAAAGAGGGAAGGTGGACATCTAGGGGGCAGCAGGCCAGCTGCTCGTGCCCCGTCGGCCACCCGCTGTGTGCATGCCTGGGTGACAGCTCCCCCCCTCACCCCCTCAGCCGCTGCCTCTCCAACGACGTAGGAGAAGGTGCGGCGGAATGGCCTGTTGGGTGCCAATCACTGTCTACGCCATCGCGGCGCCAACTGTCAAGGGATGAGGTTACTTGATAGATTAATGAATTGTGTTTTGTTATGTCGTCTTTAAGACAACAGGTCATCGCTAAAAAGTAGGATAGTGGTTATGAGTATTGATTAAAAAGCATTTTGTCCGTTCTTGGCTTCCATAGAACTATGGTGGGTGCAGCATGGCGGGCTGTGTGTAATAGGACCCGCTGCCTTTGGAGATATAAAGGCCTCATTCTCAGGCGGCGATTCTTGCTTACATTGGGTTACACACCAGAGAGAAAACCTACTTATGAATATTATATTCCAAAGTCTGTTCCGCTAGATGCCACTAAACTCTGCCCTCCGTGGACATAAGTCGCATCGGACAGGCTCCCTGTGCCCCCCCCCTCCCCCTGTCCTCGTGTAAGGGCATGTATGACAGATATTGGTTTGAAGTAAACGTTTTGGTTACTAAGTGGGTTACTCTTGAACCAATCAAAATCAAATGAGTCATACGTGATTTCAATTGATAATCAAACTGTTAAGCCACGGAACCTTCCCTTGTAAGCCATTCTAAATGTCACATATTCAATCATAATTATAGTATTTATAGTTTATCTATTTTATTATTCAATTAGCTTATATAACTCGGATACGTCAACTCTAATTCAAACAAAGTGACTGTGAAATAGCTCTTACTGAACATGAATGGTGATGGAAGTTGTGGACAAGGCAATTATGCCCTTGAGGTATCGTTCCTGTAGTACAATATATTACATAATCAAGGGTATTGCATTTCCATGATCTAATCCCTCATGGTCCGCCCGCTAAGGGCAGTTGTTCTTGGGGGGGGCTGGGAATAGGTGGGATCAAACGAAGGACCTGATTCGCACTGCCTCAAGGGCAATTATCAAAGAATTACCCCAGTGTATTTAGAGAATTAGTAACGGCCAAAATGAGTGGTGGATACTTTCCCCTAAATGCATTATAGTAGAGTATGTGAATCACAATGCATTTGGCCAAATCTTTACCACTTTAGTTGCAGATTTACATTTTTCTCTTGTGATGAATTCCAACAGCGGCCGTAGAGCCGTTACTGTTTTAGTAGTTGGCTCAAGCCTCCACCAGGGCAACGGGCCCGTGTTTAATGTTGGGCTCTCTCCATGGTAACCGTTGTCATTATTGTGAGCCTATATCTTAAATCATAATTGTTTATTAGAGTACATTAAAAACCCTCCCTTAATATAACTTTCAGTTGCCAAGGGGGAGACATTTACACACGATACCCAATCATCACATAAAGCAACGCAGAAAATGAAAAAATGAAAAGAAGATGTCTCAAGAATCAAAACATGGACCTACAGCTACCCTGCGCCCTCATGTCTCCGAGTTATAAGGCCCCTCCGGCCTGGCTGTCCTTCCACGTTGGGTGACTCTAATGCATGTGAATAGGCCCTTGAGTGGTCTTGAGTCCACATAAACCCTTTGGATTAGGGCTTAAACCCTTCAGCCTACCCGGCTAATATTGATGAAATGCCACGCGGCATCACTGCCATTCCAGTCCAGAGGACCACAGGTCGGAGCCACAGATGTGCTAACTAGACAGCCAGTCCCAACACGCCTCTCTGCTGAGTTCATAAGAGAGAGAGAGCGAGAAAGCGAGAGAGCAAGAGAGAGAGAGACGTTAGTAACTCACTTTCCAACAAGGAGAAAGATAAATACAGCAGCACCGGAGCGTGATCCACCTTAGCGCAGTGTTAATCGAATCAGACGTTACCATGAAGTCAGAGGTTATATTTAAGATGACCTTGACAAATTGCTCACAGACTCTTGTACGCTCGCGTACACACACGTATGCCACCGCAGGCTACTTCTGAAGACGGTTTGCTAGTTAATATTGAATTTGTGCTTGCGCTGCTTGCCAAAAATGTATAGTTCTAAAACTCTTCTATAAATAGACAAAAACTACATAAAAGACACCTGCCTTACTTGCACTGAGCAAAACTCTTGGAGGGGAGATTCGTTGTCAACTTTTGAAATGTGTGACCTAAATAAAGTTGCTTGTAAATGTCAGAATCAAGCTTTTGTGTAATAATTTATGCTAAACAAATATAGCTATGGAGGTTTTATTGGAGAGTTTGGCTGGACAAACGGTGCATTAATTTCAGCCTCTTTGACCCTTTGGCAGCCCTGTGTGCCCAGGGATTGGGTGCGTCTCCGAGCAGCACGCAAGCCGGAAAGATTTCACAGAGATATAATGGTACACTACATGGCCCCATCATGAATCACAACCTTTTATGAAGCTCATTAAACCAAACACTTGTGATATATCGTCCATTCAAATCCCTCGCATAGCTTGGTCACCCTATTGTGTTCTGTGTTTATATTTCAGGCAATCTGGCTACTGTTCGGGTTAATTTATGTTCTCAAAACGATTCACCACGAATCACAAAAATAAGTGCAATTATTAAGACATTTGTTAGCTTCGTCTTTAAACTTATTTTCAAAATCTGCTTTTTAATAATTGCAGTTTGAGCGTATTTCAATAAGAAGCCTATAGACTCATAGGCGTCATTGGTCATTAGTCGCACTTATGGTCCATGTCTGCAGGCAGGCTTGAATCACTAAATCAAGGCATTAATAATTATAATAATAGCTGTCAACCGAAAATGTTTTTATGAATCGACAAAACGCAAAGATCTGTGGGAAGCTTGTCCTCAAAAATACTATATTATTATTTGAATATAAATGTATATACAGTGTAAAACGATTCAAGAAAACTATACATTGCACGGATACAAATACAAGAGAGAAGATGGTCATGTGCTATTTCATAGATCTTAAGGTCGCTCTTGCAGAGCAGTCGCACACATGAGTATGGAAGTAAAACAAACCTGAGTTTTAAAAGGTTCACTTGCTATATGATTGACCTATTTCGTGACTACTTGGCGTGTTTGCATGTCATTGCAGATTTGTGTGTCCCCGTGCTCAGGGTGTTGTTGCTGTCTGATACGGCCGTCGCTGGCACTTTATCAGCCTTATACTTGTAAAGAGGCAGCTGTTTGCAGTCTATACAGAGTGTGCTTACTCAAATGGTTACGAATGAGACATCACGTGCCCTCCATGTCTCGAGGCTGATGCCTCACATCATGTGCCCCCGCATCGAGGAGAACTTGTGGCTCCTCTAACGCATCGAGCTGCTAACTCCCACATCACTGAGGAACACACCGCCACGTGGTGTATAACCTTTTTGAGTTGCAGGTTTAGAAAGGAAATTTAGTCATAATGATAAGTCTGCAGATTATAAGCCTTGTGGGGATCAATACGGAAGACTTGCTTTGCACAAAATATCAAAGTAGTGTAGAGGTGTTTTAAAGCAAAATACAGGAGAAGCTGCATTACTTGGTATGTGAAGGTGTGGATTTTATTATTTAAAATAAAAAATTATATGATTATAAAGAAGAGTAGAGCAGGGTCATCTCAAAGAGTTTTAATGAAGGGCTTGTAACAGATCTCACCTGGCCTTTGTCCCACGTTATTTTCTAAGTAGCTGAAGCTCATTGTCATAATCTGAGCAGATGACTTTTAAATTAGATCTGCTTATCTAAACATAAAGGATTGCCAAGATGCTAGATTGGATGGGTTGCTTTTTATTTTTTTTACTTCTTTCATCTCTTTGCAGAGGGAATTCGCCAAATAACTCTGAAACGTCTTGGATCTCCCCCTGCTGTGTTAGACTATTGGATTACACTATGGAATACTCCTAATTTAAATTTCCAATCGAGTTTAAAAAATAAGTAATAACTTCTTGTTTCAAAGAATTGCATTACATGCGATGACTTCCCAAAGTTCAACCCTGTTACCTGTGGCCAAGCAAAGTGCATATTCTAGACACATTTAGATCATCAAGTTTAAAACATGCAAGGTGCACACACAGAAACGTGTGGCCATTTGTTCGATGTAATAGCCCAGACTCGTCAATTGATGAGTTTAGAAGTCAACGTGATCGGTTGTATCCGATGTTGAAAACCGTGCAATGTTTCTGTCTGTCTGATGCTCTCAGCCACGGCGGCGTCATGGTGTTTATCCTAGTCTGACAACGTGCCGAGCCAGCTCTAGATATATCTTTTACAATCCTGTTATTTATGTGTTGACGCATAGGCAATTGTTCACTTGCGGCCTGTAATTGCAAATATTTGAAGTGATCCTGATGTTAGACCAGACCGATTATAAGTCAGAGGAAGGAATTATTCACGCCCGAAGAAATGTGAGTCACGGAGATGAGGAACAGCTAGAAGTTAGAATGATATGGGAGGGATTGCATTGCAGTCTTTTTTTTTTCTGTAGACAATGTTATCAAATTCAAGACAAATGTTCTGCGATTGATTTATTACAGAGAAGGAAATAAATATTTAGTAAAAAAACAGCATCTAGTGTGAATTGAAACCGCACGTGATTACCTTCCTGTCATTGTGGCCTTGCGTGACATTTATTACCGGCGTTCTTATTGAGTCCACAAGGGGGCAGTAATGCCCCTTTCTTTTTCAAAGGATTACTGGTGGAATAAAAAAAATGTAGTGTCTTCCCGATAATGCAGAATAAAATATTTTATTTTCAGCTTGCATCATATTGATTGCAGTGTATATCCTATTTGGAAAGCTGTTATGATGCAGTTATAAGAGAATATATGACTTTGCTTGTATATCATATTGCTTGCATCAGGGGATATTTATGACTGTTTTCATGTCAGTGGTTAGTTGCTAGCTTTAACTACAAACCAATCCTTTAATTCTTTTAGAGGCCTGTTCTAAAAGGATTCATCATAAAGACACTATGCAAGACTAGCTACTGAATTAAATTAAATACGCCTCAAGCAAGCCTGTCATCCCTTGGTTGTCAAGATTGCAAGAGCAGTTGGACAAAAACCATTGCTCCCCATGTGATGTGAGACCAAAGTCATTTCACTGTTACTTAACAATGAACCTTGCATCCTGACAATTGAATGAGCTTAATGCTCCTCTGATGTTGTTCAAGAGTAACGCGAATACCAGCATTAACAAGGAAGTGACTAGAACCCATCAATGTGTTGTTGTTTTCACCCATGATGTGTATTTTTTAAAGTAAATTAAATGGGGGATTTTTTACATTTGAAATCAAAAATATTATCGAGCAAGAAATTAAAGCACGCAAGAGCATTGTACAATACATCTTGTGTAAAGTAATGGTGCAATATGCCAGATTACCATGTTGTTGACATGCTTCAGACCTTGAACACTATAATCACACACAAACAGAGAACCCGGTTTCTTAAAGCTTGGCTGCATCTCTTCATCTACAACATCTAGAATTGCATTCATGTCACATAGGAGTTGTATCCCAGGGGAACTTGGCAGAACCGGTATAAAACCGTAGCCGACAGCCCGGAGTACAGGTTCCTATTCGTGCTACAGTGACCCTGTACTCTACAATATGTTTTGTATGCACAACAACATCTGCTTGGTTGTCAAGGGTGAAAGGAAAACGGAAATGTGATGGAAAACACGATTACATGTGTTTTGGATACAATAGCAAACATTAATGTTTGTACACTATTCAAGATTGGTGGAAATTCATGATGTATTTCAATTATTGATGTTGTGTGATTTGTTATTCTCAGTCTCACACATATAACAAATGAAGACACTATTGTCGCTTGGTTTTGGCAGTGCCGTTGTCACTGCGCTGCACTTGGATGGAATGATCTTGGAGTGAGATAGTAGAGCAGCACTTTGCTGCTGGCAACCAATTCAGAAATGTCTGGAAAAGTTGTTCAAGGGACCATGTTTGTTTGTGTGGTTGAATGGCATTCCACGCCACCTCTTTTATATTGCTTGTATTTTTCGTGTCATTCGTCTGTATGAGATTTTGTTTCTTGACAATTTTAGTTTTTTGTTTCAGACTTCACATACTGACGTTTTTTTAGGCTGTGTCACAGTACAACACTCTACCGTATCGTTAGCCTCATAGCTTAAGTCATATTTTTGCCAAAATGTGATATATACTCTCCTAACACTGCTGATTCACGATGCCTCATTGGCTATATCCTAGGCCAATCAGAGTGCTAATATTGCATAATCACATCACACACAAGTCATCTATTTGACTTAGACATTTTCTACAATAATAAACATTAAAATATTACTTGGAATTATATTAGCAATTTATGCCATGAGTCTATTGATATTGGATTCTGTGTGTGTGCATCATTTTTCTTCCCACTTGGCAACACAATTCCCTTCAAGTTTTCAAACGTTCAGAGAAGGGAGACTCCATACAACAGCAATTGTATTGATATTCTCAAAGCGCCCAAGCCGACGCCTCATGTTCAGAATAGGAGTGATCACCATTCACATTGCCTACCAACTCCTAGTCCGTTCCTAATAATACTGATTGAAGGTACTAGGCAGCATTTGGATGCCTTCTCGTACAATGTGAAATTGAACATTTTCAGGAAGCTAGCGTTTGAAAGTAAATCATGAGAAATCATGGCATCATGGGAAAAACACGTGAATCTGTTACTCATTATAATACGATGAGGCAGGAGCGTGCCTGTTCAACCGTGCGATGGGAGACTCCCCCTCTCCTTTTTTTTGTGCCCATTGGGTGCAAGCTCCCAGAAAAGGTCATGATAAAGGAAGAGGTGATTGCAAATTGATTATTTTCCAATCAATTCCTTCACCGAATCTCAAGAGCACTATTAACCCCACCCCCCTTCACCCCAGCTCCTCTCCTGCTCCGTTTGTTCCTCTCATCGCCATGGAAATGACCTCACTCTGTAACGACGCCTTCCGATCCGATCAAGGAATTTGTAAAAATCCCACAAAACCATGTGGAAACGTAAAAAAAAAGAGAAGCTGGCAGCTTGAGCCCGGCGCTGTCCCCACCTCCCCAGAGCGTGTGTCTGTTGGCCGGATCGCGGCGGCCCCCGGCTAACACTTTCTAATCAAGCAGTCACCCTTTATCATCTCCCAAGTGGCAGCTTTAAGCAACCATAAATATGAGTGTTGAGGCTCGTCGTCTCGACGGCCCCCCTGGACGCCGTATATCTCCACCCCACCCTCGCCCCGGGGCCCGTAGCTCTTCTTTATGGCTCCTGCCTCTGTGGGGCCACGTTGCGAAATGACGGTAGCAAATAACTGCGATAACAATGGGGCCCTTCGCTCCCTGGTAATGATGAAAGAGGGGCCTTCTTAAAAAAAAACCAGCCTTTTAAGCCTTCATTTAATTAAATAACCGAGATAATTTACCTGGCCCAGTAGCTTCCGGAGAGGGGCTTCTTGCAGGACAGGCAAAATACATAATTGGGTTTTAAGCACCAGCTCAATCAAAGCCTCGAATTATGATAGGTGTTCAAACTGAGATCAGGAGAACAGGGGATAGACACACCGTCCCCAGAGCTCTGGTTATACTCCTAACATTGTCTGTACAGGACCGCGAGCGCTCTCCCAGTCATTACAAATAATTTGCAATTACGACACTTATTGCCGTGTTTACCAAGATTCCATCATTATGTGGCCTGGGACTTGATTTGGAAACCCACAAAAGTCCAATGATTGCCTCACTATTACAATTCTATTGGCATTTTGTGAGGAAATATGTTGACAAGTGTTTTAAGGTAGTGGCAGGCTTTACAGGTTGAAAATGACCTTAAATAACTGTAGAAATCTGCGGAATGGTTGTCAACGGTATTTGTGAAATTCACTTTCCACTTTTAATATAAAATCTCATAGAAGAACAGCTTTAATTAGGCATTGCTATTTCTATTAATTCAGGTAGATTAAGGCTATATTGCAATTTACTGCACAGCACAAAGAAATTTCCATTAACTAGAATGGTCAGTTGTTTCGCAAGGTTGTACAAATGGATTACCTTTACCAACACACATTTCAATAAGCATGGAAGTATGCATGACATACGCTGTTGTACTTCAAATTATCTTTTACTTTCAATATTGAAGGAGTGATCCCACACTGATACATATTATGTGTTCATATTCAGCCAACATAATTTTCTGTGAGTAAAATATCCGTAAACGAAAGAGAGAACGAAACAGCCGAACAGATTCCTGCACAGGCACACGAAAGAACAGGAATTATCCATGTGTGTGAACCGATACATTATGCATGCACCAGAACAAACAATAGACATAAATCCAAGCCTTACTTTGAATCCCACTGCTCCGCTGCATTCATATGAGTGTGGACACCCGGCCCACTATTTCACTTGCTCTAATATTGATTTGTATGCTTTGATGCTTCTCAGCCTCACTTGTAAGTCACTTTGGATAAAACACTGGCAAAATGAATAAATGTTAATGCCAAGGAGGAATACTCTGCTTTCCGCACTTTCAATAAGTGAATCCTAGTTTTTAAAGTTGGGTTAGAAGCACAAGCGGAACGGATCATGTGTAAAGTCCCCAGCCCGGGAAACACATGATGTTTGACAAAGTCTCTGACGAAGCATTTCATGTAACTGAAATTCAGGCAAGGATGAAGAGGAAGGAGGTTGCTTTGAATAAGAGGGTATCTTAAGGGCAGTTGCCTGTGACAAAGGAAATGGGATTCATAACGGGGTCAAAGATGAGCCCACTTCCGTCCACCACTTAATGGATGGCATTTCGTCTCTGCCACCGCGCTGCGCTTGAAGTGGGGGTTAAATGGTGTGTGATTGCTCTCCACTGACTGGCAGACGAATGCTTAGTCTGTGGCTGAGGGTCAAGCGAAACTGTTCTTGGGAATCAAACAGAGACGGATTATATGCCATGGGGAGCCAAGAGCTGAACATGAACAACAATTGGAGGTTGTTCTTCTGTTCTTTGCCATTTCATATAACCACTTCTCCCACACTGAACTTACCCATTTTTGGTTTGCCACTGAGCTTACTGACTACTTTCTTTCAAACATGTATTTAATAATTCTGAAGGTCCATCCATTCTAGAAGCGTGTTTTGTATTTTCCTAGTGACTATGTTTTTGTTTTAGAGTTGATAGATTAAGGGTATTATCTAAATGTAATACTTCTAATGCCTTTTTGCTTGTAATTTTAAGGGTAATATTTGGAACCCCTGCTTTAATGTGCTTTAGTTATGGGTCCCCAAAGAGTTCTCAACCTCAACCAGGAGCCTCATGTATGGGCCCACTAAAACACACTGGAGAAGGAATGCATAGGATATCAATAACACTGATCCTGTGAAATGAATTAACACCCCTTAATGCCCCATCTCATAACAATGATCTACCACAGCAGACTTTCATAACCTAATCCCTAAACTACTTTAGACTCATACTGTACCTCTTTTTGGCCTAAGAAAGACGGTGCCCCATGTGAGCATGTGGTCATGCCTATGTTTTGTTTGTCGACTATAGGATTCAGAAATGTCAGTTATTTTTCTTTAGAACAATAGGTAATGGGGAAAATCCCGTATTTTGGAATGGGTCAATGAAGTCTTTCCCAACAGCAATAATATGGATGTATTTAGAGCACACCTTTGGGGTGTGCCGTAAGTACTCCCGCTATCGCAAATCAAATCTCAGAGGATCGATTTCCGTCCCTCCTCTGATCACTTCTCAGTTTATTCTTGCCCCGGGATCTGTATGTACTGGGAAA
>OOFH01116926.1:0-14089 GCA_900323355.1 Merlangius merlangus | reverse complement strand
TGGGGCTGCTGGTGAAGCTGGTGAGGCTGGGGCTGATGGAGTGGCTGGGGCTGCTGGTGAAGCTGGTGAGGCTGGGGCTGATGGAGCGGCTGGGGCTGCTGGTGAAGCTGGTGAGGATGGGGCTGATGGTGCTGAAGGTGAAGCTGGTACTGTGGCCGATTTTTTAATTTTGTGAGGGATGCGAGGCACCTCCTCTTTCGCAATTTTTAAATGATCTATGTTTACTTTTTTAAACACTGTACCGTCTTCTGTCAGAAGATCCACACTTTTCCCCTGTAATGCAATTACAGTAAAAGGGCCAAGGAAGTTTGCGTCGAGTTTGCCACCTTTCCTCTGCTGGCTCCTTACATTTTGTCTCCACACCTTATCCCCTATTTTGAAGCCCGGTTTAGCAGCACCCTGCTTCTTCATAGTCTTCTCCTGCTGTTTGGTGACATTGTTATGCACAATATCCATAATCTCATCCAGGCGCTTTACCTCGTCTGAGACAGCCTCTTCAGCCATAACATCCTCAACACTGCTGTCTACCTGTGAACAAATGTTTTTACATTCTTTCAGTCTATGTTTTCAACACTGCATCTATCAACCTTAAAGTTTATTGTGACATGTGTTTACCAACCATGAAGTCTTCTGGCACCTCTGTTGGATACCGAGCCTCGCGGCCAAACATCAAGAAAAATGGGGAGAACTTGGTGGTTATCTGTGTTTTTGTCCTCAACCCAAACATTACCGCATCCAAATACTCGTCCCAGTTTTCTGGTTTTTTGGCCACCAGCTTGCTGAGAGCTCTAAAATAATAACATAACTTTAACTGACAATAGGCATCTCCCAAAACAATATATTTATGGTCCAACTGGCATTGCTGCTGTAAGTTGAAGACTCTATGGTACACATGATGATAATGTACATAAAGTATATAATGATTTTTTGTAAATTAACCAATTGCCTCACCTTTGTATGGTGCCATTCATCCTCTCTACCAGCCCGTTTGTTTGAGGGTGGTAAGGAGAACAAAGACTCCTTTTTATCCCCAACTTTGCACATACGTTCTTGTTTATCTGTTAAAATAAAGAACTTATTGTTTATAGATCAAAACACAATAAAAATATTTCAGCAACATTTTTTAAATGTATTTTCAAAATTACCTCATTCACAAACTCTCTTCCTTGATCAGTAAGTATCCTTTTTGGAGCCTCAAACTGATGGAAGAACTTTACTATGCATTCAGTCACCTCAGCTGCGGTTTTATTATGGAGAGGATAGGCCTGTGGCCACTTTGTCAGGTAGTCCACCATGACACAGATGTACTGATGGCCTGTTTTGGTGGTTTTTACTTTTCCAATCAGGTCCATACCGATAAGTTCGAATGGATGTTTTACCTGAAAAAGCAGCACAAAATAAATATATACATTTCATTCTGGATAAAATGTTTGTGAGCATGGTGACATTTAAGGAAAATAGTTCAGCTTCAGTCAGTCAGAGCTTAATTCCTTTCCACATGCTCTGCTGAAGATATGTTAAAATTATGTAAAAATGTATATCAGTGACGGTAAATATGTTTTGTGAAAAAAAAAACAGACACTGATTATGAGAATGTGTCAACAGTTACCTTTATGGGGGTATACTCCACCTCCTGTTTTATTATATGAGCAGCTGACTGGCACACTGCACATTCTGACACCTGTTTAAAACACATATACATGAGGAAGTTAACTATCTGCTGGCATTTGTCTGTCACTTCATATTAAATTCAACCATGTACAAACACATTTTAAAGTTTCTATAATTAAATGAAAATATACATATTCCTCCATGCAAGTAATTATGTAATCTGCTGAAACTCATTAAAAAGCAAAGTGCTCAATTGTTCCTCAATTGCAGTGCTTACTTACCCATTTATCTATGTCAGCAGACATACCAGGCCAGAAAAACCTTTTGGAAATGGCATCTCTGGTCTTCTTTTGACCGGTGTGAGCACCTATGGGGCTGTCGTGGAAGTCCCTAAAAACGGCGTTGGCCTCCTCCGTGCCTCTTACCACTTTAGTTTTGGTGACCTTACCAGGACCTTTCAAATAATACAGTGCTCCATCTAGGAGATAAATTGAAACGTCCATTAACATCAAATATATTATACAGCAAATACATTAAACATTACAGTGTCGGCATGTACACGAGTAAAAAAACATAAACGCGTGAAGTCTATATATAAAACAGAAATCCTTAACTCACCTTCGACGACAAACTTTGAGGCCTTTCGTCGAACTTCATTTTTCTCTGCTTTGGAAATATTTGCAGGATACTGGCCTTTAGTTTTATAAACCAGAATAGCGTGATATAAGACTGTATCCATGTTGCTGTCAATACACCTGTCGCTCTCGATTTCTGGGTCCTTAAAGGGGCCCCCACAAATTTGGGGTGGCGCAGTGGTGTAACGTCATTTGCATGATTGATTATTATTATTATATGATTATTGCAAAATTGGAAAATAGAGCTACACTAAACGCATTTAGCATCACATGCTGTTTGTATTGTATGTATATATAATTTATAATAAAATGGCTTGATCTAATATTTAAACATGTAGTCTTGATCTTAGGAGTTCTTACTTAGGAGTTCTCCACATGCGCGTTCCCGCGACGAGGGGGTGCTTTTCACGGCAGGGGTGCTTAATTCGGCACAACACTGGAAACCGTTACAGCCATTTTCACTGTCCTAAGTGTGCCGCCTTGGCCATTGGGTTTGTTTTGCTTTGGATATAGTTTGTTTATTTGCTTTCTTTTCTGTTTTTGGGCAAAGGATATTTTGTTTGGATTGATTGTTTGCCCCGTTTGGTTTTGCATTAGTTTTGTTTCATTGTGTTTGATTCTTGTCTGTTTTACTTTGCAGAGGTCTGTGGTGGTGGCGGTGTCCCTTTTCTTCCTGTGTGCTGTGCTTCCCTGGGATTTGTGTTTGTGTGTGTGATTATCACTTGCCCGGGTGATTTATATTATTTGGACCCTTCCCTTCGCTAGTCCCCCCATTCACATCAACTTCCGCCTTAACAGTTTATTGTGTGCATATTCCATTGGATTAATTAAATAAAATGTATATTGTTAAAACTGTGAACCACGTCTCCTGCCATTAGAGTCAACTTACTTGCGTGTCTTCTTAAATTAAATCTTTGGGTGAAAGTCCCAAGGTGGCGTTGTCTGCAACCTCCTGAACACGGGCTGTGCTTGGTGTCGTCCCTAACGTCACCTCGCCGCCGTGCTCCCCGCCCGCCTTTCCCCTCGCCCTGCCACACAAATTATTCTGAAGATGTCTAGTGAAACAACAGTGAAACAGTGAAACAATGAAGTCTGAGCGCAGAGTGACGAATGGGCGATTTGCCCCCCTCGGTTTTACACATGAAACTTGAGATAAGATGGTGAAATCGCCGGGCGTGCCAAGCTGCGACCGAACCGGCTTGGCAGTGTAAAAAGGCCTATAGATCATCCTGCCCAACAATATGGGCAGGATCTAGACCAAGGTCTCCTAATCGGGGTAGCAATAGCCGTGTCTCAATGTCCAGCCTCTGCTTTTGAATGATACTGAATTAAGGGAATGTTGCATTTTTTATGTTTACAACAAAGATTCTAGAGAAGAGAATGTGCGCCAATCAATGAAACGCTTACGCGGAATCAGATAAAGTCTGCTCTCTTTGCTGCGCAAAGCATGTTTCAGAAATCAGCACATTAGAATAAATGTAGTTGTCACACAAGCTATTTTTGATTCTTGTAATATGGAATTATTTCAGGGGGGGGAAATGCTGTGAAAAAATGTACGCAGAGTGCATTCAGGATTAGGACTGATATATAGCATATGTCGGCCTAGGCCTTATCAATTGTGTTTTAATATCTTTAGCATTCATATTATTGCAGTCTATTCTTTTCATAGACTACTCTGCTGTTGGCCTTGATGGCCTTGATATTTTAACCCTTTTTAACCCCATTTTCCTGCGACATTCCTGCATCTCCCCCTCCTATGGAGCCCATTTCAGCCTTGTCATTATAGACAGTTACCTACGAACGTTGTGCGTACAGTGAACGCGCGTTGATGTTAAGAGGAGTTTCGGGAAACGCTCCAAAGAAATTTACGATGGATCGCAAGATCCATCGTGAGAATGACCGAGCGTGGATCCATCGTTATTGGGAAACGGGGCCCAGTCTGCCATCTCTTCTCCGTGGATGAGCCTCCACTCTCAAAACGCCTAATTGGCCCTGTACTGAGCCATCTGACGGACCAGGATTTTGATTGTTGTGTTGAAAATAAGATAATGATGTTACGGAACATGATGCCGTGACATTCCTATATATATATTTTTCACTATTTTATAAATGCATGTTACTTTAACTGTATTGTTTGCATTTTAAATTACTCCCACTCACCCCTTCCCCCGTGATGATGGGAAGGTATATAGGCCATTTAGAGTAACCATGATTGGACAACATGAAAATTGTAATGATTGCCCAGCCTGTCCCATCCATAGCGGTGATCGGGCTCGTTGTGAACAGTTAGAAGGGGGCGACTAGAGCGATGTGAACATCTCTAACCGTATTAGGGCTGTTCTGATTATTCAGTGTCTTTGATGAACACCCCCTGCAGAGTCTCTGGTGGGATGTCAACATTGAGATAATTAACTCTTTTGTCTCTAGTTCATAATAAATGGAAAATGTATCAATCATATATTTACATATCATTATTTTTATTACGCATTTTACATTCTATGTTTATATTATACAGTTTCTAAAGAGTATTTGTAACTTGGGTCTTACAATAGTTATTAAGAACCAAAGTTATACAAGCATCACTCTGATCGAAACTGTATGTGTATGCATGCACATGTGTGTGTGCGTGTGTATGTGAGTGTGTGTGTTTGTTTGTCTGCGTGTGAGAGAGAGAGAGATACTGTGTGTTTACATGGCATGGCATGGCTGCATAGGATTTGGATCTTGGTTCAAACTGCTGATGAGGCTGATGCGTGCCAGTGTTGGCTCCAACATCCATTAAGGAGGCCTCCCCGATAACATTCAAGTGGTTAGACTTCTCATGCACTTAGAATGAATACCACATTCTAACTGAACTGGTGGGGAATGGTACACACTTTGCATGATAACCCAGATTAAACTAAGCCGTTGGTTTGTAAACCTCCTGATGGTGTATCTCAATGTGTTTCCTTAGGAGGAGAGCATAATCAGCACTGGCCTGTGAGGTTTGTGAAATGATTAAACAGTGCCAAAGGAGCACAACGCAGGCTTCTCAAAATATGCATGTATTGATGCAATGCATTGCTTTTCTTTTTTTAATGAGCACATTCCATCCCGTTGTGCTGCTTTCAAGAAGGCCTTGTGCTGTATATAAATACATTACATAAGAAAACATGTTATAGGGATGCAATCATATGAAGCACAATATTCACAACAAAAGACAACATCTTGGATCAGGGAACTCTCCAAACACTGCAGGATTAAGTGCCAGTGGGCAGGTTAGTGCAATGGCTCTCAGCAGAAAGGTTCTGGGCACGCAGTCTATCTGTACACTTTTTTGATCTAGATGCCCCAGCCCCTTCCTGCTCCTTAATGACCTGTATTTGTCATATAACTCAACCAAATGTTAAATATTAAGTGAAGTCATTTGTAATAGATGATCTGCCTACTTGGACTGTGCCTGAAACGAGGCAGCTCGTTAAATATGTTAAATATCTCTTTGATCAGCAGGAGTGGCCTTTGAGTGGGGCCTTAGTTGAAATACCGGTACCCCTTGCTGACAACAAATCATACTGTTATTAATTACCTTTGAGTGTCCTTGTGATTATTATCCCCATGGCTGTCTCATTAAATTGAACAAAATGTTTCCAATCGGCCAGGCTCAGCTGGAGGATTTTAACAAGCGAAAGGTGCCAACCATGCAGAAGATCTTGAAGTGATAGTTCATTGTGAATAACCTTAGCAATCTTCAGGGTCTTCCATTAGGCCCAGCCTGACAGCATTGATGGTCTTGTTAGGGTTTGCCCGGAGGCAGAGAGGAAACACAGGGAACAACAATTGATATAGTTGTGTCTTCTAAATAAACATTCAAAATAATACCAAAAACACTCCCCTACACATGATGATTTTTTTTTTTCCAATCCAACGAAGTTGTGCTAAAAAATAATGATGGTCGTAATACCTTTCTGAAATCATGTTCTGGTACATGGAGCTGATAATGGTTGCTTTAATTGACCATCAGTTTGCATGTTCCCTTAAGCAGGCCAAGGCAAACTCATCTCATAAAATGGAATCTATGAAATGATGAACATCATTTTCAGAGTCTCTCCCAGGATGGAATATCCTGAAATATAGATGTCTCTATTCAAATACACACTTGGACAAAATTGTTGGTACCCCTCTGTTAATGAAAGAAAAACCCACAATGGTCACTGATATAACTTGAAACTGACAAAAGTAATAATAAAAATTTCCCTAAAATTAACCAATGAAAATCAGACATTGCTCTTGAATTGTGGTTCAACAGAATCATTTTTAAAAACAAACTAATTAAACAGGCCTTGACAAAAATAATGGTACCCTTAACTTAATAATTTGTTGCACAACCTTTTGAGGCAATCACTGCAATCAAACGATTTTTGTAACTGTCAATGAGACTTTTGCACCTGTCAACAGGTATTTTGGCCCACTCTTCATTAGAAGACTGCGCAGTTGTCTCAGGTTTGAAGGGTGCCTTCTCCAGATGGCATGTTGTTGCGGTGTTAATTGATATTCGTATACTAAACGTCACCGAAGACACATGTTGCCTGATTTACCTTTACTCACCTACTTATAGCTCTACTATACTACATTGCAATTAAACAATGTGTGATGCATGGACAACAAACAACAGAAAAGCTTCAGAACATTTTCTACATTTACAACATTCATTAAGTTAAGTAAAAGTAGAAATGTGGTAAGTGTGTATGCTTTACTTTGACTGTTTCAGTGAGTATACTTAATAAGTAGTAAAATAATTGCGAATCTTGTTCAAAGAGGTACGGATAAAAAAAAAAGGGTTATGAATGCATACAGTTGCTTGTTCTCTGTGGCAAAACTAATCTTATCAACCACAAAGCAGGGCCACAAAACGATCCTGCTTAGGGCCCCCAGGTCTACAGGGCCGGCCCTGTGTGCAGCCACATAATGTGCAGTGTGACCAAACGTTTTCATAAAATGGACAATTTGCTAACTCCAATGAAGCATTGGTCCTGCTACAACAACAGGTTGCACCATTGCCGGTCACCATGGGTACATATATAGATTGTAGCCTGGAGGTACGCCCTGTATCGAGGTATCATTTCAGTCTTTCAGATCAGTCAACAGATTTTCATTAATTTCAATGGCTTATAAACTAAAGGAAAAATAACTAATTATATTCCTGGCTGCAGTGGGAGCATTTATGAGGATTCACCATGTTGAGAGTTGAAGGGGTGTCGCAGACAGCTCAGGCCACAGAGGCATTTGGTGCTCTGTCTGAAGTGTTGTGCTTCATTTATGAAGCATCCAATTTGGCAGAGTAGCAGCACGGAAAATGTCAAATGGTTTTAGTAGCATAAATGCCGCTGTTTCAGTTCTGTTATTCTCACTAATTTAGATTTGTTTCCAGGCAGAAGCTGGCTTTCCACTAGTTATTATTTCCTGGCCAGTGTGGCCGATAACAAGTGCAACAAAATAGGCAATATAAATAATAGGCAGATCTCTTCATAGTATGGTTCTTTATTTCTCTAAAGGCTTATGGCTCTCTTTATTGTTCTATTGTATAGATACTTTTAATACTACTACTACTATTATTACATACACTGCATCTATATTCAGTAATGGTTGAAGTGGCGCCCTTTCTAAAGAATAAGAGTTTTTTTTTTGTGCTACCAAAAGGTGATTTTTTACTGGTGCTCCGAGATATTTAAATTTGGGGCAGGTGCTTCTGTTGTCAATACGACAGTCTGGAGGTTGTCTTGTATTGTCTTTGTATTTCAATTTTAGATCACCCTTTACAGGTATTCTTCCTTCCATTGCTTTTCTGTTGAATCCTTTCCACTGTTTTTATTTCCTTTTTACTGCTCCCTTTCTCCCCACCTACAAAGACACACACGGACACACATACGCAGACATACACACGCAAACTCACAGACACACACACACACACACACACACACACACACACACACACACACACACACACAGTGTGTGTGGGCGGCAGTATATAATAGAATTGCTCAGGGAACGGGTGTCAGTTCAGATTGATTCTGGAGCTCCAGTTCAGAAGGAATTCAAGGCCAGAGCAGCTTCTGTAATACTGCCTGGAGAGTCAATCCAGGAACTAACACACACGGGTGTAATTGACACCACTGTTGTTTGTCATGATAATTATTACCCAGCATGCCGAGCGGTAGCCCGCATCTCTGTTGCATAAAATGACCACATGACGTATGACCAATGTGATGAACATATTACCACACATTGGTTGGTGACCATAGTAAGTGTAATTGAAATTGATTCCTATTTTTAATAGTTTAGCAGTGGATTGACATGGAAAGACAATGTGAAGGTTAAGATAAACTATGTGGATGAAATAGTGGTTTTAAAGAAAAAACATAAACAGATTGTCTTAGATGAAAAGTGTTGTAGTGAGCTACATAGTATTGCAATTAATTAAATTTAGTCCAAATATCGACTTAAATAACAGTTTTAAAAATGTATGATAATGTTAATCTCTCACATGCATGCATATATTGGTTAGCTGTTGTATGAGTTACCTGCTATTGGTAATTTGGGGTTACCAGGTGATTGTGAGGTAAAATATTGATACAACACTGCCATCTTTAAATGGAGTTAGTAGTGGTGGCCTGTGCAAGACAGCAAAAGCCTGAAATGCCTCTCCAAATTGTATAAAAAGGGTGCACCGGAGGTTGGGGATAACTTGAGAACTCATTTGACATTTGATAGTGCGAAGGGACTAGCTCAAACAGGGGGGTTTGGTCTCCCTTTTAGTTAAATCAATGTGTCGATTAATTCAAGGTGGATATTTGGACAAAGAGAGATCAACACATTTCAGCCGGGACATGAGACAACAGATATTGATGACAGTTTAAATCACAGATTTTGAGAATATCTCCTTCTTTATTAGATACCAATTTCAAGTTTTATTTTGGTCTTGTGAGTAGATACATCAGATACATCTAGTTGTGTAATCTGCATCTTATTTGTGGTGTTAAATATGGTCCAGTGATGCTGAGCTGGGATTAAAATGTTGTATTTGCCCACAGCAGATGGTTAGCTTGTGGTAAACACAAATAAATCAAAGTAATAGACAGGGCGTTAAGTAAAATCTCAAGCTGAAAGCTATTGAATCTGTTTCAAATAGGAGTTTAGATTAATCAGTTATGAATGAGAGGGATTTGATTTTTTGAACCACGGTCAGCATTTTCCTATTAAAATACTAAGATGTTGGTTAAGGTTTAGATTTAAGTTTAGGATGTGATTTAGACAGGTTATTTCAACTAACAGTTTAGATTAACGGTAACACTTTACAATAAGGTACGCAAAAACGTGAGTATTTACTAAGGATCGAATGATGGCATTACCTGGGCCCTAACTGGGGCCCTAAATTACTCAGTCGTTTTTCTGGGATTTCATAATTAGCTATTAAATTAACAGGGCACAGATGGGATGACTGTCACATCACATTTAATAAAGATATTCACAATACATGCACACAATACATACATTTATATAATTACATTTAAGACACAGTTTATCATGTGGCATTGGTAATGTTGACATGTTGAAAGTAATGCATCATACTGAGATGTTACTCTTTCGCGAACCATACATTAACCAGTATTTAGCTTTTTGAATCATTTGTTTACCAGTAGTGAAGCTTTTTGGGTACCGTCATACCTTCACCTTCAACTCAGCATAATGCATTACTATACATGAAGGTACACAAAAAGCTTCACTACTGGAAAACAAATGGAAAAGGAATGATTCAAAAAGCTTCACTACTGGTAAACGATACGAATGATTCAAAAAGCTTAACTACTGGTGAACCAATTGTTCCAAAAGTTTAACTACTGGTGAACGAATGGTTCTCGAAAGAGTAACAACTCAGTATGATGCAATACTTTACATGAAGGTACACAAAAAGCTTCACAACTGGTAAACCGTAAACAAATGGTGAACGGATGATTCAAAACGCTTCACTACTGGTGAACAACAACTCATCATCAGTCATACCAGTGGATCCAGTGCGGGACCCAAGCCAGCCCTCTACAGCGCTTCAAACCAATGGTGGCAGGTTAAAGCTTGCCCTGCAGCGGTGGACAATTGGTTTTAATCCTTCAACATATATGTATTGGGAATATCTTTAATAAAATATGACAATCATCCCGTCTGTGCCTGTTAAGTTAATAATAAATTGTGAAATACCAGGAAAATTCAGTTGCTTTCATGATCATTTGATCAGTTTGCTAATTCACAGAATGATTAATTAATACAGTATCCCCTGTTTGCCAGTAACTACTCAGTAGTTACTAAATAACTGTCAATTAGGGCCCCAGTTAGGGCCCTGTTCGTTCATCATTCGTTACTCAGTAACAAATCCAGTATAGTCCCCTAGTCTGCTTACCAGTAACTCGTCCGTAGTTACTGAGTTACTGTCACTTAGGGCCCTCGTCGTTCATCATTAGTTACACATTCGTTCCTCAGTAACTACCAACCTTTTTGCGTATTTTAAAGTGTTACCGTGAGTGATAAGACATACATAAGTACAAATAAAGTTAACTTGAGAGGATCTGCTTGGGCAGCAAAGTGGTACACTGTGTTGTGGTTGAGACACAGCCAACATAACTGTGAAAGATCTCCTGTGGTGGATGCTTTATGCTCAACGTTTGCTCTTAGCCTACCCGCTGGCTGAATGTATGTCACCAGATGATAAATTAGCAAAGCAATTAGCATTCACGTATGCATTATTTATGTTGTTTTGAAGTTCCCCGACCAGACTTAAAGTCGAGCAACAGAAAGTGCATTTAAAGACAGAAAATGCTGTCAACACCGCTGAGATTATCGAAGATAGGTCTTTCATGTTTGCTTTTGTCAATTAAATTCAGAACGATTTCAAATTAGAACCTTCGAGAAGTATTTAGCTCTGGATGCCGGAAGGGTTTCCAACAATGGAGTAGGCATGACAAGGTCTTGGGTCCCGATGGTAAAGGGTGTCTTTATAAATTTCCATTGCATTACATAAAACCTCGATGCTAAGCATTCCCGTCTTCACTAATCTCCCATCTCTGGGCTCACACACAACCCCTGCCACGGCGAGGAAGGGTTTTGGTATTTGTATCGTTTTTATTGATTTCCCCTGTTTTTTCGGGTGGATCTTTAGCCCAGGCTGATAGTGGCGCCAGAGCAGTGTTCCTGATTATCAGATGGTGAGCCGTAGTAGTGGGGCTTTACAGTAAGAGATTCAAGAAGCTGCAATCTGAGGTAGAAGTTTAGCCCGACACCAACAGCCTCTCCTTCCTCCTGAGGGTCGCATGGCAGTTGGCCATGGGGGCGGGGATCACACCAGTCCAGCTGTTTGTAGACCAGGGTGATGAACAACAGTCTGCTTCTGTCTTCCCTCTCCCTCCCTCCCTCCCTCAGACAGCATATAATAACCTACCCTCACTCTTATCTGCAAACAAATGCCCTCTTTATAGTCTGATTGCAGCCATGGTGGTCGTCAATGGTTTGCCCACTCAGCACACAGGAGGAAACAGAAGTACTCTCGAAAAAGGTTAACGGAGCGCAGTGCCTAATTTAATTCAGTAGATTGTTTTCTTGCATCATATTCCTTTATCGAACAATGGCTGAGGATTGGTGGTTGGGGTGGACTGCTGCTCTTGTTGTAAAAAACACAATAATAGGGCTTAGGCACAGAGAGTGTTCAGATTTCCATTCAACTGATTGTTCAAGTGCCTTTTTTGAATATTTTACTAGTCCAGTAAGGAAAACCAATATTCAAATGATGAATTGTGACGTTAACGTTAGTCTGGTTTTGAGATGTATTTTCTGAAATGTCTGTGTTGGAGGGGTAATAGGACATTGCTCACCTATCAATTAATATTAAGCTTTTGAAGTGAACTTTTATGCTAAACTTTTTCCTGTCATTTCCTAAAGGTCTGGTAAGATACCCTCAAATATAGATTAAAGAGGTGTGAAATTGGTGCATGGCTGTATTGGTGCATGGCTGCATTTATGCATTGGTGCCTCGCTGCATTGGTGCATGGCTGCTTTGATGCATGGCTGCACGGGTGCATGGCGGGATTGGTGTCAAGCTGCATTGGTGCATGGCTGCTTTGGTGCATGGCTGCATCCTATAGCTGCACTATGTTTGCACGACTAAAGGCTGTTTCATCTTCACCTTCAAAGCTCAAGTCAGAGTGAGAGGAAACACAACAGGAAAGGAGGAGGAGGGGTCTATGGTAAAAGAAAACACATTTGCATTGTTTCTGCAGAAATACACTGTGCCATTGCAGTGCACCTTTGGCAAAGGTACTGAATGGTTTTTTGTTTTCGCTTTGGAAGATATGATTTTGTAATCAACAGAAGAACTTCACTGGGCCGCACCCCTCAAACCAGAGGAGGAACACTACCAAAATGTTTGTTAAAAGATTTGATGTTTTCATTGTCTTTTGATATTCTAAAATACCAGGTACTTACAGAAGCTTATTTCACCAGAGCCATGGAGTAAAATAAAATAGTTTTTTACCTGCAGTAATTATTGAACAAATTACATAATTTAGGAAAGAAACATCACACACAATTATCTTTCAGAGGACTAATGAAGCTTCATTTTTACATAAACACCGGGAATTATTCTAAAGTTGTGATTCTAATAGTAACTAATGATATCGCTGATGGACACCAGTGAAGCAGAATCAATCTCATGCCAGGCTAGGCAGGTGGTAGCACATACAAAGTGAATCTCATTTGAAATTGCTTTGAGATTCTGAATTATTAGAGACATATTTGCAACACAAAGACAGAGAGAGACTGCAGACAGTTATGGGATCCTCATCTTGTTTACCCAGTATTCAACAGTATTCAAAACAGCAGAATAATTGATGCAATGTGCTGTTCATATATTATACAATATAGTTTACAGTTATCTGTTATCCCCTACCTCCGTCTAGTCTCTTTCCCACGCTCTGCATACAGAGCAGTAGCCTCGTGGCGCACACTGTAGAGCCCCGCGACCCCAGCGCCATATACATATTCACCACACCTTTTCTAAAGGTCGCCCTCGGAGAGCCGTAACCAGTTTTCTTTCTAAGAGGTATGGCTGCCCCCGTGGCTCAGAGCCAGCGCGGCAAGGCGTATTCATCACTGCCAGCCGGAGACCAGGCGAGCACAAGCGCGACCCGGCTGAAATACGTCTTGCTTGTCGTTTAGTTTGGAGGCCTTCCTTTACAACCGTGTTGCAGGGTGACTTTACAATTAGTTTTCCAGAACGATTAAAACATGTTGATGAATGTTCCTAAACAAACTGCTTTTTTTGCGTTTCGATTGACTTTGCGTGTATGCCGGCGTGCGTGCCTGCGTGTGTGCGTGCGTCTATGCGTGTGGGTGTGTGTAAAGAAGTTTGTGTTTTTTTTTTGACTTTGATGAGTTTATTTTTTACATGTCGCCTAATTGAAATATAACTTTTGTTCTTCTATATCCAAGAATAGGAATGTATTCAGCAATATTCCATTGTATCCAATTGTGTTTTCCTCTGAGGTGTACTAGGAGGCAAGTGTCAATCTGTTTTTAAGCTTTGAATTTGTATTTGTTAGTATGTATGCAAAAGTGTGTGTGTGTGTGTGTGTGTGTGTGTGTGTGTGTGTGTGTGTGTGTGTGTGTGTGTGTGTGTGTGTGTGTGTGTGTGTGTGTGTGTGTGTGTGTGTGTGTGTGTGTGTGTGTGTGTGTGTGTGTGTGTGTGTGTGTACGTGTGTGTTTGCGTGTGTATGTGTGCATTTGTGCATGTGTGCGTGCGTGTGTGTGTATACATGTGTACGCAC
>OOFH01116894.1:0-17569 GCA_900323355.1 Merlangius merlangus | reverse complement strand
CAATAGTGCACCCGGGCTCAACCCATCACACAGACAGCAGGACAGACACCCGCCAGGGGCCAGAGTCAACACAGACGTGGGATGTGTGTGTGCTTGTCTGGTTGCACTCTGTCCTACGGATGCCCACACAAACACATATGTGGACACACAAATGCACACTTGCACGCACACAAACACACACTCACAAACACTCACACAATACACCCACTGTGTACGGTAGCTGTTATTTGTCTGTGTACGTGATCAGCACACACACACACACACACACACACACACACACACACACACACACACACACACACACACACACACACACACACACACACACACACACACACACACACACACACACACACACACACACACACACACACTTACTTTTCGGGTGTCTTCATGCTATATAAATGCAATTCAAGTCATCATTTTTATTATTATCATCATCATCTCAGTTCTAATAAAGTATCTTCTAAAACCTGACCTCATCAGAATGTTGCAATCCAACAAAAATACTAACAGAGGTCCACGTACCACTCTGCACGGAGACCGGGGGCTTGACCTGAGAGGGGTGGACCGGGGCTCCGGACTCAGGCCTCCTCTGATGTGTAGACTGGGCATTCACAGAGGCTGTGAGGGGCGTAGCCCTCTGCTGTAACTGCAGGACCTTGGGGTGGTGGGGAAGCTGGGGCCCAGAGGCACCCCCCCGCAGGGGAACTGGAATCTTGGGCCGAGGTCTAACCACAGCAACCGGCTGCTCCAATAACAAGGGTTAAGGTTTCGGTTTACTGTTCCTGGCAAGCGTTTCTGGCTTTTAGCCTTCATTGTCAAAAAGTATTTTAACATGGGTTATGATAGTAAAGCAGACAGTGAGATGTTAACAATACACACTATTATCAAGTTATTGCAGTCCCGGGGGCTCAGGCGATTAATGACTTATAAGCTACATATACTTGACGATAAATCTTTTACTCTCCTTTAAGTGCATAGGATATATACCCTCAGTGATTATATACCAACTATGATTCATAGCCATAAGCTCAGTACTACTTCAATGCGATATGATAATCAGACAGGCTGATGTTAAGGGATTAAAACTAATTGTAGGGAGATAAACAAAAGGCAAGATGTAAGGGTCGCAGGAATGTTTGGACAAAATAACGGGGCCATTGAGTAAAATAAGACCATTAGTGACATGGGTTGTGGTGGAAATAACCGAGATCTAACTCTTCGACTAACTAAGAGATCAAAAGAAATCGAGGGGTCACACGTGGCAAGTATGACAAAAAGACTTTATCGTTAAAAAGGCAACAACAAAGCCGAGTGGTTTGCAAAGCACTGCCGGTCAACAGATCCCGGCGTCCTCTTTATCCACACATACACAGCAGTTTCTTGTTTGGGGTGTCCGCCCACAACCAGTCATAGATTCCTTTGAGTGAGTGGTCAACAACGCTAATCTAAAACACCAGGCTGAGGTCAGCACGCATTGACCCCGTAGCCTCCGGCTCCTGTGGGGGGTTCCAACTTACGCTCTGACCCCAGACTCCCTGGCACCGTGTCAAGCCTTGGATCAGAATCCAGAGGTGCTTTAGATGTTTTCTACCATTAGATATTTAGGCCTAATAATAATAATCATGCTTTACCATAGAATATAATCATTAATTTCTTCCACAGGGTCTAACATCTGTAGACAGAAGGGGTACCTCTGGACATCTGGGGATGTGGGCCACCCTTTTCTGCGAAGATAGGGCCTGTGGCTTCTCCTCTACCGCGGACGTCTCCAACTCTGTCTGCTTGTCCCCCTGACAAGGGGAGAAGGGGTGAGAAGCTGAAGGGAAGGGGGAGTCCACCCTGGCTCTGAAGAGGGTTCTGCCAGCAACTCACGTTCCCGATCACTGGGACTGGGGGCGCGGGGGGCTGGGCCCCCTTCTCCGCCTCGTTGGCTTCCATGAAGATCCGATAACACTCCTCCATGGGGTCGCTGTCCGACATGTCCATGTCCGAGTAGTGGAGGTTCTCTGTGGCCGACTCCCCAGAGCTAGACTCGATGAGGATGACCTTCCCTTCCCCCGATGGGCTGCCAGGTGGGTACTCCGTGGGGGGAGGGGTTTGGGGGGACAGTAAATGTGATTGGACATTGGACTCTGACGGCCTGTACCAAGGGCAGCTGTGGTCCCCGTCTGAGGACCCTGATGGCGAGGGAGGGGTGGCCGTGTGCGCCTGTCCACACGGCACAACCGTGGGCACGCTATTGGTCGGGGACCAGTAGTGTTGGGCTGTGTTGGTTGGAGGTTCTGCGGTCAGGGGCGTGAGATGGTAGAAGAGTGAGGGAGCAGGATGTGGATCACGGTTGGACTGCGCTGGATAGGCCATCTTGTCAGCGTAGGCCTGAGGCGGCATCGTTGTTATGGAGATCTCACTGAACTCGACAGTTGGCCGAGCGTCCTCGAAGTGATTTCCATCCGAACTGCTCCTCCTCTCCTCCCCAGCGGACTCCGCGTGGGAGCCAGCCATCCTCTGGTTCTCACTTCGCAAGTCTTCCAAACATTTAGACAAGCCGTCAAACATGTCAATGGGTTGACTTCGGCGTCTATGGACCTCCTCGTCTGATTCTATCAGTACGACAGAAGAGGACTCGTCTGATTCTATCAGTACGACAGAAGAGGACTCACCCTGGGAAGACTCAGAGTGTGAAGTGTGTGTTGGTGTGTGGTCAACCTCAGTGTGAGGGGAGCTCCGGTCCGGTTCAGCCACCATCGATTGATTTTCAATGGCATCATGAACTTTCCTTTTTTTTAATACCGGGGAGGATGGGATGTCGATGACGAGGTCCCTTTCCTGTAGGAGGGCGTTCTCCAGCATCGGGTAGGCCTCCCTGCTGGCCGACTGAAGGTTGTGACCATCACTACAGGAAACCTCTCTTGCCCTTTTGACCCCAGCTTTATCCTTCTGATCTTTGCCTGATGAACTGTAAGACCGCAGATCTGCAGAGAAGTTTGACAAAGGGTCATATTCCAGATCCGTCCTTGGTTTGGAGTTATCCACCACATATTTCCGTGCTTGAGATGAGAGCTTTGGCGTGCATCTGTGCGACGACGGTTTATAACCATCCCCGTTGTCATGTTTGCAGGTAGTCTCCGTCTGGTAGCGGGACAGCCTCCTCTGCTCCTTCTCCACCTCGCTCTTCACGTCCTCAATCTCCTTGTTGATACGAGCCAACTCCTGGAGTGATTCACTGCTCTTAGTCGGGGGATAGTTTGGGATTCCTGCTTTACGGCACAAAGACATATGGAGATGCATGTTTTATTACATAAACAGCAAGTCGTTTTGATAAAACTATGTTTTGCAGCAGTTTTACAGCAGTAGTCCAACGAATCAAGGAGAACCATTAGACTCCATCAAAACAAAGTAACAGCACTACTTTCTATCCCAAAAATTCTTACTACAATTAAACATTTAGCTAAATATTGGATAGGCATATAAATAGGCTATAATCCGTTATTAATTTGCATGTAATTGTCAACAACTGACCTTGAAAATCAGCCAGGCCAACCGGCTTCAACGAAGCAACAAACATCTCTCGGACCTGTTCCTCATGCTTGTACAAACAGTGCGGCCTCTCACAAAGTCCACGTCGGAAAGGGCAGACCGCTTCGGCAAAGAAACCGGACGCTGGCAACATCTGCAAAAAACTAAACCCGTCAGGTTCGCCTATATTTTAATTTAAAAAAAGTTATAAACGACGCGTGGAGTCTCCTAATTAGGACCTAGGTGAGGCAGGTGGTGCACATCGTTATAGAAGTCATGCGTACCGTCCAATAGTTTGGTTTGTCTGATTATTTGTATGATTATTCCATTTTGAATCATGTTCAAAATGTAGGTCTGTTGCCGGCTGCTGGTGGCATTTTATTGGCTGATTACTTACGTGTTGGTCGTCTCTAATGATTGATTGGCGTGAGGACCGTGTTGCAGTACCTCCCCGCGCCACTGGGGGCGGCGCTGCGTTCAGGGCACGTGAAGAGGAAGAGGTGGTGCTGGGGAAAACAACAACATGTCCACCAGTAACGTACTTTCAAAACTACTTTTGTTCATATTTCACGGTCTTTGAAATGGAAAATAGTGACGATAATAACGATGAGGATGAAACCGAGTGGAAGACCAGTTTGACAGACTTTACAGTCGCGCCCAGTCCTGATTATGGTGAGCTAAACACAAACCGGAATCAAAAAGATAAATAACAACGTCGTACTGCCTCGTGAACAAATGCCTATCCATATTTTAATGGCATTGCTTTGTGTGTATAGGAACTGGGTTTAATATACTGCAGACTGCATCCCCCCAAAGAGTCATTCTACACTTTGACTTGGACTGCTTTTACGCGCAGGTGGAGATGATCAGGAACCCAGCTCTGCGTAATGTGCCTTTGGGTAAAACTGTTTTACTGCATCTACCTTTCTTAAATTGTGGACCCGTATATGTACTGTTCTCGGTCCTGGGCCCCGTTTCCCGAAAGCATCGTTTTTACAGTTTTTACACTGTTTCCCGAAAGCATCGTTAGTTACGAACGTCGTGAAAACGCTCGTAGCTAACGAGGACTCCAGGGGTACTACCTACTCATGCCTGCTATAGCCTCAGTGGCGTCACCAGTGAACATTCCGTGTATTGGATGCGTTTTATGAAAACACATCCAATACAACGGAATGCCCAGCTGGCGCAATTTCGCAGCCAAAAACAGTGGTTACCGCCGATATATTACTCATAGAATACTGTTAGATTTAAACAGCAAAGATAGAGACATGTTAGAAGTCAACAACAACATAATTTATTGCAGCAATTTAAAATTCCAAAAATACATGCGCAGCCGAAATGTACCGATCAAACGCACGTCACAAGGCATATAATAAAATCAAATAATTGCTCTTGTGTGGGAGGTCGCTTTCGAGCTGCACTTGCTGTCTCCCGTTGATTTTAATTCAACCGTCGTGGTTAAAATGTCCTCATATTGATCCATGTCAGAAAGACATAGGCTACTGTAGACATGCATCGTGCTGAGACCAGCGGGTGTCGGAGAATTTCTGCAGGCGTTGTTTATTGCGATTGTTTGCATTAAGCACTGTAGGCGCTTCGGTGAGGCTGTGATGAAGTTCACTATTTATTGGACCCTGTCTAGACAGTAACGAACCTCCCTGACCATAGTTAATCGCGTTTGTAGTCTACACTCAGACGTGAACTCATTATTGCATGCGGGTGTCTTCATTCATAAAAAAATTAAAACATTCGGGTCCTATGCAATAGGCCTAATACAAATTATTCTAAAGAGGTCAGAGACTCCTTGCGCAGCCCCGCCTTCCCCAGTGAACCAAGAAACCCCGCGCCGTGACGAACGGGAGATTGGACCCCCTTGGTTTTACACTGGAAACTTGAGATAAGGTGAAATCGCCGGGCGTGCTAAACTGCCATTCGTAGTGTTGATCAGCAGAGAATACATGTACGTCATGTACTAATACGTCATGTTAGTCAAAGACGTTGACGTCGCTTAGCAACCGAAGACGCTGGCGTTGTTGTGAAGGGCCCATGCAAGTGAACGGAGCGTTCCGGCATTGAGAATAGCCTATGTTTACGTCCTATACCCCTCTCCCCCCCCCAACAACTTCAAGAGACCCCACAGAGATGCAATCATAACTCGAACCCTGCCTATAGATATACTTCGTCCTGCCCAACAATATGGGCAGGACCAAGCTCTAATCGGGTCAGCAATAGCCGTGTGCCTCTGTGTTTGAATGATAATGAATGAATGGAACGTTACATTTTTAATGTCTGCAAATATTCTAGACTAGAGAGTTAGAGCCAATCAATGAAACCTTATGCGGAATCAGATAAAGTCGGCACTTTGCTGCCCAAATTATGTTTCAGAAATCAGCACATTAAGATAAATGTATAGTTGTCACACAAGCTATTTGGAATTTTTATAATTTATATTATTGCACTCTATTCTTTTCGTAGGCTACTCTGCGGTTGGCCTTGATGGGGAGATATTTTAACCCTTTTTAACCCCATTTTCCTGCGACATTCCTGCGTCTTCCCCTGCGTCATAGCCCGTTTCAGCACCGTGTCAGTGGACAGGTACAATCCTACGAACGTCGCGAGTGCAGCGAATGCGCGTTCAAGAGGAGTTTCGGGAAACGCTCCAAAGAAATTTACATTGGTTCGCAAGATCCATCGTAAGAATGATCGTACGAGCGAAGATCCATCGTTATCGGGAAACTGGGCCCTGTCCAATATAATCTTTCTTGGTAACCATATCACCACCGACTATAGAAAAACATGGATGGTTGTAAAAAAAAAAAAGTGTATAATAGCTTTTCATCTTTCTCTGAATAGTTTTTTTTATTTTTGCTGTTTGTAATTAATTTATTTGCTCTGCTTTTACAATTATTTATTCATTCCTTTTCAAGGACTAGGACCTCACTAGTTGAAACTCAACACTTAAAGACTGATCTTTTTTTCACAATAAAACAAATTGATTGAATCATTTGCCACGCTACACAAGGTGAAACAGCATGGATCGAACCGTCAAACACAGTCTGACGCTCCTCAGCCAGTTACGAAAGATGAGGGAGACGGAGAATCTCACAGACGTGGTGCTGGTGGCTGAAGGAATCAGTTTCCCCTGCCACCGCGTCGTGCTGTCAGCCTTCAGCCCCTACTTCCGTGTCATGTTCACCTGTGGCCTGCGGGAGTGTAACAACAGGGAGATCCTGCTCCGGGACACCGACGCACAAAGCCTGGCACTGCTCCTCAACTACATGTACACCTCAGAGCTGCCCCTGAGCAACGCCAACGTCCAGGAGGTCTCCATCGCCGCCTTCCTCCTGCAGATGGACGACGTGTTTGCATGCTGCCAGCTGCACATGACGGACAACATGGACGCCTCAAACTGCCTTGGGGTGTACTTCTACGCCCGTGACCTAGGCGCAGAGAGCCTTGCCGACCAAGCCCAGCGCTTCATACGACAGAACTTCCTCCAGGTCTGTCAGAGTGAGGAGATGCTGGAGCTCGAGGCCCACCAGCTGGGGAAGCTGCTCAGCTCAGACGACCTCAACATCTCCAGAGAGGAGACCATCCTGGACGTGGTCCTGCGCTGGGTCAGGCACAGTCCTCTGGAGGATGGGCGCAGCCACCATCTCCCTGAGCTCCTCAGGAAGGTCCGCCTGCCGCTGATAGATGCTGACTACCTCAGAGAGGCCATGAGGAGGAACACAGCCCTGCTGGCTGACGAAGAGTGCACAGAGATGCTGAATGAAGCCCTGGCCGTCACGGCCATGCATCACTCTGCTGTGCCGCGAAAACTCCGGCTGCGCTACGGCATGGAGACCACTGACCTGCTGCTCTGCATCGGTACTGACAGCGGAGGGATTAGATCCCGCTACGGCGGCTACGCCGACCGTAACTTCTGCTATGCACCGAGCACGGGCCGCAGCTACTACATCACTTCCCCTCGCTACGGAGAGGCCCTGGGATACGTGTGTGCGGGGGTCGTAACTGAAGAAAATGACATCATACTGGCGGGTGAGGTTGGGGTGCGTAAAATGGCTCGGCAGAAGGAAAGGAACGTGGAGATTTTTAGGTGAGGAGCAGCTTGTTGGCATGTTTTATGGGTTTATGCGCAACTGAGTCTAATTTCTGCCAGGTAGTAGAGAGTGAAATGTGAGAATAGTGTGCCGTTGGTTAATTATTGGCCCTTCACACATGACTGAAACAGGTACAAAGTGGAGGCCCAGGGCAGCTGGGAGTGCCTGACGTCAGCAGAGTACCGGGACTCCTTCGCCTTGGGGTCCCTGGGCGACACGGTGTACCTGCTGGGAGGGCAGATGATGCTGAAGAACCAGCAACTAATCACTAACTCGGTGGAGCGCTGGTGCAAGCAGGGCGGGCCCTGGCGCAGTGCAGCTCCCCTGCCCCTTCCCTTGGCCTTTCACAGCGCGGTCACACTGAAGGACCGCCTCTATGTGATCGGGGGTCGCACTCCCCAGGTAAGGACCTTTTATAACACACATTCTGATCTCACAAAGCTATCAGGCTTGAGTGAGCATTGTAGAACATTGATGGACTAGCTTGAACAATATATTCTTCATATATTTACTCCTAATCTAGCTAATGCCGAGTGGTACATGTTATTGGGCCGGTTTCGCAGACATGGATTAAGCCTAGTCCTGGACTAAATTGTACCTTCAATGGACAATCTCCATTCAAAATTCCATTTAGTCCAGGACTAGGCTTAATCCATGTCTGTGAAACTGGCCCAATGTGTTGTACTCAGCTCTTAATGTCTGATTCTATGAATGCATCCTGCTTCTATGATTCCCTAGTCTCACAGGATAGACGATGAACCGGATCGTCTTAGCAATCGTCTCCTGGTCTACGACCCTGAATGGAACAAGTGGGTGGAGCTAAGCCACATGAAATATTCAAAATATAGATGCAGTGCAGTTGTGCTTAATGGAGAAATCTATGTCATGGGTAAGATTGTTGTTGATTCAACCAATTAAATGTACAAAATGTAAAGGCTTTCTGTAGTCATTTAAAGTTCATTAACAAAGAGAATCTCTTTTTTATCTTCTCAATTATTTTGGCCTTGACTGATTATTAATCTTTAATAGTCATTCACATTCAGATGATTTAATTTTCTATGAACCTTAACTCCACTGACAGGAGGGATTGGCTGCGAGGGACAGGACGGAGGTCAGTCCCGTCGCTGCCTGGACGCAGTGGAGATCTACAGCCCAGACGAAGACCAGTGGAGGGACGGACCCCCGCTGCCGTCACCACAGCTCTCTCTACGCACCAATGCGTCCAACGCAGGCGTGGTGGGGGGCAAGATTTATGTCTGTGGCTACTACAAAGGAGCAGGTATTCAAACGTATCTAGATCTGAGCTCCAAACGTTCTTGGAAGATGCTGTGCCTTGTACAGTTTATATAAATATAACGCTTGTTTCAATCCTTAATGACCCCTAGATCGCCATGACGACATAACAAAGGAGGTTTTAGAGCTGGACCCGTGGGAGAACCGGTGGACAGCGGTGGCTCGACATGCCCTGATGCATGATAACTACGATGTCTGCTTGGTAGCAAAGCTCAACCCGCGTGGACTCATGTCCCCACCAGCTGACCTGGTCAGTGAAGCTTAGATAGTTAGCCAATGAGCTCCGAGCAAAGTCTGTATGTTTTACAAAGCTTATGAACAACGCGGTTAAAGGTAGGGTAAGCTATCAATTAATCAAATGCTTACTGTCGCAGACCTGTAATATGCCTGTCCTTACCAACACCTACGCAGCTCCAAAAGGCTTGGCAGCCCAATTGCTGAAGCTAGCAAGCTTGTCACGTGTTTTGAGGGAGAGGCTTTTGAGGGCTGCCTGAAGGGAGGGGTTGGACTTTTCAATTAGATGCTCTTCAAAATCTAGCTTATGCTGGTTGGTTTCCTAAATTGTCTGCCCATATCTTTATTATTCCGAAATAAGCTCAGAGTCTAGCCTGGTCTAGTCTGCATATTTCAGATATTGAGGTTCCTGGTTGGATATCCTAATTTTGAATGAAAAAACGTCAAATGATACATCAATATCACTGTTGATGGGCATATGGTGAGGTATTGCACTTTAAAAACGCTGGATCAGTTTAGCTCTATGGCTGAAGGAATACTGGACATTTGAATGGAACCTCCCCAGACATAGGAGTGTGGATGCAACTAGCATACCGTATCACAAAGTGGGAAGACTGCTCTCCTGGGCCAAAATAAGGGCTGCATGAAAACATATCTGCACTTACAATAGTTCCCCCTTAAAATATAAACATTTTTAAAGGTGCCTTAATAGACATATTGGCACAGACATTGTGTTACAAGTAGACAACGTTGTGCAATAGTTATGGGAATAAATATTGCAGCGGGTTGAGCATTATTTCTCTCTCATTTTAAGATGAATGATTTCATGATTGTTAGACAAACAAGTATATGTTGAGTTAATTGGTTAGCTTATTTTGTTCATAAGACATTTAATAGGTACTACAACAAAAAACCTGAAATGATATTCAGTAATAACAATAAAGCACTCAATAGATTATTTGCATCAAATACCTAATAACCCATCATGATTTTTGACTGATCAGAGTAGATGGCAGTGTAGTAATCAAATTTAAACAATGAATGTCGATTGTTTATCAATTAAGTTATTCATTTAAATTAAGTTGATCAATAAAAATGTGTTTACAGATTTAGTCATTTGTGAGTATGCCCTTATTTTCATGCATCTAAAAACCTGTAATTCACAAAAAACAAAAATAAAATGGTGCATCTTATACTAGCAGCTAAACGAACATTAACACAATATTTATATTGAAGGTAGTGCTGCTGCTCCTAGGTATTCTAGTGCACCAATGCAAATTAAATCCATTCATGCACTCAGACAGAGATGAACTTTAGTATGAAGAGAAGTTTATTGCTATTTATAATGATAAGATCACAACACACTGAAAGAGCTAATGTAGTCTTACATCTTTTTAAAATCAGAAAAACAGGTGCTTTTCGAGCCACGATCATTCTTCTAAAACAATGAAGTCTGTCTCACAATGCATATCAAACAACTGCCAAAGCCCTCTCCCTCTCTCAAGAATTTTTCCTTTTGGCTCAGCTGGTTTGAGGGTGGTCTCCATCGCTGCAACACAGACAGAGCTGCTGTCCTCTGACCAGGGGCTGAACGGGGCTACAAAAGCTTTTAGACCTTTATTAGATCTACCGCCTCCATTAGGGTGGAAAACTGGAACTCCTTGGCAGTGGGCTGTGGCAGCCCCTTTGCACATCTTCTTGAGCGGTGATGAAGTCTCTTCTTTTTTAATGCTGTTGACGGGAGGCTGGCTGTTTTCGTCCCAGATGGTCCTCTTCCTGCCCTTCGGTATCCCCAGCGGTCTCCTCCTGGGGGCTCTTCGAGGGGGTTTTCTCGGCCCTGCGGTGGACCTGGGGTTCCACGAGGACACGTCAGACGGCTGAGTGCTCTCAGGCTGGCAGCACGGAGGCCCCGTGCCCTCGGGCAGGCTGTCAGGCTGCACTTTGAGAGATGGCTGCCCCAGTCCGGGTGAGGTCTGAATAGCACTGTCTGCTAAACCACCACAGCCCTTTCTGGCTGAGTGGTTGGAGACTAAGGTGCTGAGCAGCTGCACTGCCTCTTCTAGATGGTATTTTCCTCTTACATGATCCTGTTTCAGAGCTTCTAGACTTTTCTCCAAGCCATGCACGTATGAGCCTAGTTCCCTGGTGGCTAATCCAGTCTACAATTTATCATTATTAATAAGAATTAGCAATTGGCAAGTATGAGGTAAAAATGTGAGAATATGAAATGGCAGAAGTGAATATTAATTACCTCCAATAACTTGCCCTCAATGTTTGATAACATCTGTTTCTGAGAGATCAGTTCTTCTAGCATGGTCTCAAAATGACGTGAAACACCATCGCAGAGGCTTGATTGACTTTGCTGCACTGTAAGGGTAGACATATGTATATGTATTAAACTGAATCCACTTTGGTATTTAGAAATTGAACGCCAATTCAATGCAAGATAATCACAATTAGTTACTTACCTGGTTATAGAGCACCATCTACTGGCAGTGGGTAATTTTTTATTTTGTGCCAGAGCATGAACCATCTGATACCAAACTAAATTCACTCCTTTGAAATAAGCCTAAAAAGCTATTACCTGTCACAGCAAATTTGTCGAATCCCTCCAGAATCGTTTTGCACATTGCTACATCTTTTTCTGTGCCAACGATGGACTGTTGAATCTGAAAAATGAAAAACACTTTCACCTTAGAGGACTGATGAAAAGCTTATAGATAAATAAAAGAATGGCAGCATTACTTACATTGTTGAGCATTTCTTGAAAACTTAGGGATACCTTGAACAACATATCACTGATGAAGCAAACAAGATTTTTCTTTCAAAAACTGTGCAACAACTAAACAACTCATACATTAAGATGCATGGAATAATATTCAACACAAAACATACCTTTCATTTTTCTCTTTTGCTTTTTTCTTGTCTTCTTCAAACCTCTCCATTAAACCTAGAGGTTTAATGCCCTTGTCCTTCCCCTCGCCTCCGAACAGGAACGGTTTAGTGTGGTAATTACTTGAGATCTTTTGCTCATTCCCCTGAATGGCATCACATCATACCATTTTAGAATGAACCGTTAAGATATTTATAGTGCTTTATAGTGCTTTGAATTATGTATCCAATAGCAGCCCAAAATTACATACGTTTGTCCATGTCTTGCATGGATCTGATCATTTGGCATATGGTGACATTAGAAACAATATACATGTAAATTGGTTAATTGAGATTATATGTAGAAAGTATCAACCCTGGACTTCTTGGACAAAGACAATGTTATGTTAATTGGAAATCTACCAAATGAAACAAACAATGGCACACTCTTATCAGCATCACTCCCCCTACTACTCATTATCTGTTTCCAGCAAGGTTAATCCCCCATACCTTTTATAATGTAGCCAAGTTATTTTCCAAACCCTGATACACCTGTTCAAGTTTCCTTGAAATATAGTGATGGGTAAATGTACCTCTTGGGAGCTCTGTTGAGAGTTTCTTGATGTGAAGCTCATCTCCTGGGACATGCCCTGGGAGTTGTCTGGCCAGAACTGAGAGCCAAACCCATACTGGGAATCAGATAGACTGGAGTAGCCGCTGGTGGCTGCATTGCTGCTGGTGATTCTGGTCCGACTAGTAAGTAAATTAACAACACACACTGAATATGCATGCAATGGAAATAAATCCTGAAATGGTTTAAAAAAAAGATATATTCCAGTGTTACGCCTACCTGCTTGCAGTCGGGATGCTCAAGATGTCCTTGACGTTCCACACGTTGGGATTCATTTAACCTGTTTTAACAACCAGGTAGGTTAGTGAGCTAGCTTCAACTGGGCACCTGGTCGCGGTGCACTAACTAGTCTGTATCGCGTAAATATTGATTGTGGAGGAAATAACTGGAAGTAGAAGCTAGTTGTAGTAATGGCTCTAATCCACCTGCTACTTTGTATATGACAGCAAAGCGAATTCAAGTCCGTAAAATTAAACAAAAAAGGGGTTCGGTGTCTACGTTACCAAGGTCCGTAAATAGAGGTATCTAAATATGATCAGCTGACAGACAGTTTAAATATCCCGCCTCTAGAGAGTCCGCGGCTCGCGAGATGAGGACCGTTACAGCGGACATGTACTACATATGATAACACCGGATGTTAACCAGGTTAACCATAGACTAGTCTCGCAAACCCAGACCAAACTACAGCAAGTAGAATGGTCTGGAGCCACGCTACCTCGAGCCGTTTATCCGTTGGGAAACTGGGCGGGCCTGTTTTTATTTCTTTAAACCAATCACAATCGTCTAGGGCGGGGCTAAGCCCGGGAAGCGGCAGCGGTGTCCATGCAAAATAGTGCCGGGGGGGAAATTATTTTGACGGAATTTCTTGACGTTCAGAGGCTGTCAGAAATGGCGCAATCCCAAACCCCACAAAAAACCATTAAAATGTATGTCGCCTATGTGGAGATAATTTTATAAAAAAAAAAAAAAAAAAACATCGTTTGAATCAAACGATGTTTGTTCTTTTTATCTATAAAAAAAATACCGTCTCTGCAATATGGCAAAAGTGTATGGGAGTTCACTCTTTGATATGGCTGTCTGCCATAAATGCGTCTGCAAAATTTGAATTGTACGTCATGAGCGACTTGAGCGACAAAAGCGAACAGAAAGATTCGCAGCGATTTTTTTATGAGTGAAAAGAAATCTGTGTATAATAGAGCTCAGATGAGTTTCCTTAGCGGAGATGGTCCCGTTTTTACTTTGAAGCTGAGAGTGCTTTGGTTTGAGAAGCACAGGTGGTCCCGCTTTTACTTTGAAACCCTGAGCGGAAGTGCTTTGGTTTGCTGAGCTGCGGATAAGTTTTCCTGCTTCTTGTGGTCATGGTTATGCGTCCTGATGCTAAGCTTGTAACTGTCACTCATCTTGAGGTATGTATCTGGAAACATGAGTCATAGGGTACGTTTTATTTCCACATTAAGTGTTAATGTTAATCGACATCGTGATAGAAAGCTCGCTCTCTGAATGAGGAACTCTTCTCCTTCCCACTGCAGCCATCATGTACATGATGACAGGTGTTTCGGGAGGCTAGCCTAGCGATTGTTTCCCAATGTGGCGATGTCAGTCATCAGACCTTCTGCTGATTTGATTCTGTTTGGTATTTAAAGGTTTGATTATGGCCCTGACGTCGCTTTTGGTCTTAGTTGCAACTGCGATCCTTATCAAACCCGCGACACCTGTGACCAAGGTAAGACATGTCAATGGGATGAAGGCCCAGACTGTTGGAGGGCTTAAGAAGTGTTCATTTTAGGTTGCTTTTCGTTTGTTTGTGTAGGCTCTTCATCCGAATACACTCCAGTGCTGTGGTGAGAAACAGAGAGCTAACACTTCATGTTCAAACGACACCCTCTGTGAGCCAGGTAAGGCTGATTTCGCAACCTCACTTTCATGGTTTCATTTTCAACACAATTGTTGTTGTGACCTGGATGAATGAATGATTGAACGACGTTGCCTTCAACACTGAGATTTCATTTAATCAAAATGGCTTACGTCCTAGATCTCATGACCATCAATAGGTTGTCATACTTAGTTGCTACTACACATCGTTTGTGTTTTGGTAAGACTAATACTATATTACTTTACTTATCTAAGTGATGCCTTTGCACCTATTTTAGGGTGCTACCTGCGTTTCCTAGAGGACACCCATACAGTCTGCATCTATTGTGACCCAGCTGCCCTGGATCTGCAGAACTCAACCGCATGCAGCTACAGTAAGGAGCCAACATTTGTGGCTATGTATATATTTAAAAAGATAAGAAAAGACATTTCAATTCCGTTTTCATTTTTTCGTGTGCACCTATAGACTACACTGTGGAAAGAAAAAATATGACCACCGTTACAACTGTCAGTCCCAGGATTGGTGAGAACGCTCACATTATGGTTCAGTGAATATTTTCATTGCATGCATATTTTATGGACTGATATATTGGATAGCTTTTGTCAATTATCATGAATCATTTAGGCGCTAAAATAGTTCATAATGCAAATATTGTGGAAAATAAAATAAGTAGATGGAACACGTCCTATGGAGAGTGTTGAATTTCAAAGCCCTTAGTAGTAAATGTTTATATTGTGACTTTAATTATACTAAAGTAATTGCATTATTATGTTATTGCAATGATAGTTATGGTTAAAAAGACCTATACACAAATTGTAAGTGTAATGGTTGTACGTGTTAGAAGTTGGAGTACTTGTGAGATCATCCCCTCCCTCCGTGTGAGCAGGTGGGCCGGGCGTGGCCGCCTCCCTGCTCCTAGGCACCCTGCTCATCAGTCTGTTTCTGATCCTGTCCGTCGCATCCTTCTTCTACCTCAAACGCTCCCACCGCCTGCCCCACGTCTTCTACCGCCACAACAAGGGTGAGCCGTGCTCTGTTGAACCTGTGACCCACAGGGCCTGCGACGGGACAAGGCTGAACCCGTCGGCCTCCTCTGAGCCAACCCTAACCCTAACCCTAACCTTCTGTTGTGGACATTTTGAATGTTGAAGTCATTGCTTTCTTTGTTTTGTGATTTTCAGCTCTCAGCATATTCCAGCCAAGTGAGACCGTAAGTCACTCTCTGATAGTTAATCAAATTTCCATAGTGCTTTTCCCCAATTGGTTTTTCCATATGAATGAAATCCAATTGACGTACGACTCCTTTCAATGTGTTCTCCCCAGGCTGTCATGATACCGTCCTCATCAGGTATGTGTTGCTGAATGTTTTATTATATGAGACATGTTTAACCCAACAATCTGGTTACAATTCGGAGATGAGCAGATGATATTAAAATAAATTGAATATTTTAAAATATAGGTTATACATGGTGGTAAAGATGATAAACTTGACTGTGGCTAAAAGGTGTTATCTCTATGTTTTATGGAGCTAAGTGTTTCTGTGATGGTGTATGAAGGAAAGGTAGCTTAAAGGGTAATTCCGGTGTAAAATGGATAACGAGTTGAAACGTTCATTTTGGAGCACAAAAACCGCATATAGACGCTTTCTTCAGTTGGCTGTATTTAGCTGATTCCATCAAAACGCTATCAACTTGGAACGAAGGGGGCAGTGGTTATGATAAAAACTAAATTGCTATTTTAAACTACTTAAAAGGCTAGAAGTAGCCCGACACTTCTTTGGTAGTATAATAAGGCTCTTAACATATAAAACGAGGCATTGAGAACTTTGTGAGTGTACAGATTGTTTATTAAAAAGGACATTTTATACACACAATACCATCAGTAGATCACCCGTCGACGCCATTTTGTTTTTAAGACTCGATAAGTAGATTGGCGAACACAGAGCTTGCGTGTTGCTGAAGGATGTCACAATCTCTGTGTGCGCCAATCTACTTATTGAGTCTTAAAAACAAAATGGCGTCGACGGGTGATCTACTGATGGTATTGTGTGTATAAAATGGCGATTTAGTTTTTACCATAACGACTGCCCCCTTCGTTCCAAGTTTATAGCGTTTTGATGGAATCAGCTAAAAACAGCCAACTGAAGAAAGCGTCTATATGCGGTTTTTGTGCTCCAAAAAGAATGTTTCAACTTGTTATCATACAAATCATATCCCAAATCCATTTTACACCGGAATTACCCTTTAAGTCCAGAACTAAGTTTCAAAAAGCTATTTTTGATTTTGCAAGTTTAAAGTATTTACAGAGGTCTCATGGATGGCTGTAGAAATAGAAAAAGTAAAAAATCTTGAATCAATTAACAAATCACAAAAAGTGTGATTAGAGATATAAGGTAAAATAGTAAACCTATCAATATCCATACATATATAATGTATCCATATATTATCGGTCCACGGACAGTAGATAGTGAAGGACTGGTATTCATTACAGATTAACATCTCTGCTAAATCTACCATGTAAATGCTGATAAATCTTTCAAAAAATATAATATAAAAACCTGCCCTATGTATTAGGGCAGGTTTAATACTATACTATGTAAAGACAAAAACTGTGGAACAGAATAAAAGGTTTCCCAGTGTAAGATCCCTTAATGGACTCACTCATTGAGTGCTGCGCAGTGTAGCTGTACAGCGTAGCTACTCTATACAGCTACACTGTACAGCTACACTGTACAGCGTAGCTACTCTGTACAGCTACACTGTACAGCGTAGCTACTCTATACAGCTACACTGTACAGCTACACTGTACAGCTACACTGTACAGTGTAGCTACTCTATACAGCTACACTGTACAGCTACACTGTACAGCGTAGCTACTCTATACAGCTACACTGTACAGCTACACTGTACAGCGTAGCTACTCTATACAGCTACACTGTACAGCTACACTGTACAGTGTAGCTACTCTGTACAGCTACACTGTACAGCTACACTGTACAGCGTAGCTACTCTATACAGCTACACTGTACAGAGTAGCTACTCT
>OOFH01116870.1:0-20260 GCA_900323355.1 Merlangius merlangus | reverse complement strand
TAGCTGGTCACAGGGTTGCCTTGTGGTGGTGGTGCTGCTTCTGGTGTGTTCTGTGTTGCAGGTTGCTGGTTGGTGGATTATCACCTAACGAGATGCAGCTCACCTGAGCAGGCTGGGCTCAGGAGCCTATAAAGCAGCCCCGATCAAGTGACTCCTGTCTCTTCCTGGCCTGCAGCCCGATCCTTAGTTTCTGTTATGTTTGTTTGTTCACGGTATTCTTTAATAAATGTATTAAGCTCATCCAAGACCATGTGTGGCCTCCCCTTCAATGTTGCAACCGTTGAGCCAGGTTGTAACACATGGGATACACGTCATGGGACACACGTCATGTGATACCCCGTCATGTGATACCCGTCATGTGATACAGAGTCATGTGATGTTACAGTGTCACTTGTTAGAGCGTCATGTGATACAGCGTCAGTGACAGAGCGTCATGTGATACAGCGTCATGTGATACAGCGTCAGTGACAGAGCGTCATGTGATACAGCGTCATGTGATACAGCGTCATGTGATACAGCGAGCGTCATGTGATACAGCGTCATGTGACGGAGCGACAGCGACAGAGCGTCATGTGATACAGCGTCATGTGACGGAGCGACAGCGACAGAGCGTACCGCTGGCGAGCACTGCACCACAATCATATATTCAAATGAACGAGCACAGAGGGAATGGTTATTGGTCAAAGCGATTGCCGTTTGTCATTCCTAAGATTCCCGATAAGAACACATAAGTTCTATTTATAAAATAACTCAACGGTCAGCACATGACAGAACAAAGGTATTGAATTACAAAGCATTGCATGCAAAAGGGGAACTTTGATATTATCTACTGCCCATTTGAATTTAACCTTCAGTGCAGAGCATCAATCCCAGCGCAGCGGACTCCTGACAGTCTATCCGGCTCTGGCGTTCCTCAGCCGTTTCCTGAGCAGTTTCTAGTCTACTCTGTCGGTGAGTCAACACAGACCCACGCCGACACAATAGCATACTGTATCCTGCGTGTCGGGGAAACAAGGAGCTGTGTCAACACCGGCCAGCCTGAGTTAGCAGAGAAGGCTGATCTATGGCCGTGCCCCCAGTGTCCTCACACTACCTGCTTGTGCCTTCCTACATCAACTGGAAGATACTGTGGATCATCTACCTCTAAAGCAGAGCAGTGTTAGGCGTCTTGTTCACAGACGTAGACATCGGGGTTGGAACCCGGGAGCGTTCCGCTCGGAGCCAGGCTCCAGGCGGTCCTCACCTTTGTCCGTGGTGGCAGACTTCCCGAAGCTGCTGGCGATGAGGTCTCCGGTGAGCCCCAGGGACCCGTAGGAGCCGCCGTAGATGTCCTTCACCAGCATGTCCAGGTTGGTGTGCTGGCCCTTGGAGGCCAGCTGCAGCAGCTCATCGAACCTCTGGAGGAGACACGCTCATCTGAACCCAGGGCCCGCCTCAAGGGGCCCCATGGGCCCCACCTTACACGGTAACCCCGACCCTCTCAATGGCAATGGAAACCAAACAGGGGGGGACATGACCATTCCTTTTTATCATTATTATCTTATTTTAAATGCAAAACATGATAGCCAAACAACGTCTTATTTTCTAAAATGCGACCACCGTCCGGCACACACAGAGACCAGGAGAGGAGCACTGGGCCCTCTGGCTGAGAGGACGAGGTGTAGGAAGGTGCACCTCTGGCTGAGAGGACGAGGTGTAGGAAGGTGCACCTCTGGCTGAGAGGACGAGGTGTAGGAAGGTGCACCTCTGGCTGAGAGGACGAGGTGTAGGAAGGTGTACCTTTGTTTTGGTGAGCAGAGCTCCGAGGCCCCAGAAGGTTCCGCCGCCGATGGAACTCCCTCCAATACGCTCAAACTTGTCCTCAGACTCCACCTGGTCGGGAAGACACGGTTCGGAAAGGGAAACCTCTGCAGTGGTTAGTTATCAGAGACAATGTATAATATCACATATCATACCCTGTTTCTTTTGTGCCCTTGTATGCGTCTTTGGGTTATTGAAAAGCGCTATATAAATTAAATGAATTATTATTATTATTTATCACTAATAACCATTATGTTAACGCACACAGAGCCAGCGGTCAAACGACTGGGTTGGTTTGCAAAAGGCCAGGGCGCCTCATCCTTTAAACAGCAGCCCCTTCCTCCATGTCACCCTGTCCCATCCCCAGAGACCACCTTGGTTGAGACGATCAAGTAGGGCTGGGAGATTTGGCCTAAAAATAAAATCTCTGATTATTGCAAACCAAATCCGATTATCGATTTTAATTTAAAAAGAAATATATAAGTGAAAATCTCATCATTTTTTAAGTTTGGATTTTATTTAAAGAATAACAATGATTAACAAAAGTAAAATGAATAACACACACGTGCCGCTCTGCTGCGTGCCTCAGGTTAAGGTCTGTTGCACTGCTGCTTCTGTTGCCACAGACCCTCACTGTTTCCAGCGCATGCTGCCAGGTCTATATTTTACTTTTTCTGAAGGGGAGCAGGCGTTACCACCAACTACAGGACCTCAGGGAAGGGGAAGTGGTGGCGCTGCCCTAAATACCACATTCATTTTTTATTTCTTTTTTTCTTTTTTTTTTTAAATCGTCCTCAACAATAAATTCGAATAAATACGATTAAAAGTGGAATAATGTCCAGCTCTACTGTCAAGCACTCCGTGACGAGGATTGGATCAGGACTTGGTCTTCCATCCCCAGAGACGATCCCCCCAAACGAAGGAGCCCCACTGAACCCCAAACCCAGGGGGGGGCCTCACCTTGATGATGGACACCCCCGAGCCGATGTTGACCAACAGGTAGGGGAAGATGTCCGGGTGGGTGTTCTGGAAGCGGAACTCAGAGTCGGCATGCTTGGTGTAGACAAAGGCCTCGTGGGGGATGTTCCTCAGCACGAAGTTACAGCCCCGTATGAGGCAGGTCATCTCATCCTCCTTATCCACCCTGAGCACAGAGCAGGGCTTAGGAGGGGCTTAAGAGGGGCTAAGTTACAGCCCCGTATGAGGCAGGTCATCTCATCCTCCTTATCCACCCTGAGCACAGAGCAGGGCTTAGGAGGGGCTTAAGAGGGGCTAAGTTACAGCCCCGTATGAGGCAGGTCATCTCATCCTCCTTATCCACCCTGAGCACAGAGCAGGGCTTAGGAGGGGCTTAAGAGGGGCCAAGTTACAGCCCCGTATGAGGCAGGTCATCTCATCCACCTTATCCACCCTGAGCACAGAGCAGGGCTTAAGAGGGGCTTAAGAGGGGCTAACAAAGGGGTAGGGTTAACAGAGGGGCTAACAGAGGGGGCTAACAGAGGGGGCTAACAGAGGGGTATGGCTAACAGAGGGGTAGGGCTAACAGAGGGGTAGGGCTAACAGAGGGGGCTAACAGAGGGGTAGGGCTAACAGAGGGGTAGGGCTAACAGAGGGGCTAACAGAGGGGTAGGGCTAACAGAGGGGTAGGGCTAACAGAGGGGCTAACAGAGGGGTAGGGCTAACAGAGGGGGCTAACAGAGGAGCAGTATATCAATATTGCAAATTGGATTAAGGATTTTCTGGGTTTTGACTAAAGTAAAGTCGAAAAAATAAAAATGTATACTATTGAGTAAAAAAAGAGTTGACTCACTTAAGTCCAAGTTTCTTCTCGATGAGGTCTTTAAACTTGTGTGCCCCGCCTCCCGTGGCTTTAATCAGCTTCGTGTCAGTGTTGACCAGGTGGTCCTTGATAAAGTCGAGGCAGGTCTCAATGTAGGCGTTTTCAAACTTGATGAAGTGCAAGCGGGCTGTGATCTCCTCCTGCACCGAGATCTCGTACAGTTTGTCGCTCGCCGCCTCCTTTTAATTGAACAGGAAAGACGCGCATTGAGGCACAACATCTCACGCATCTTTTTTTTCCTTTTTCTTTTACAGAAAAGAAGGAGTTTATATTTGGTTGCTGTCATACACCGTAAAGCACGGTCTTGCTCAGCAGAATCACAGTAACAGTCAGTTATTAAACCAACCTTTGCAGTATGGTCGAAAGATCGCACTTTGGCCACTTTGTGCTGGACGGTGGAGTAATATGCGAGCTTGGTTAGAGAGCCACCTGTTAAAACATTAAACTTTGTTGACACACGCTGAATAACACATGACAAAGTGCCGCAGTGCAGAACCAACAACTGGATGTTATAGTACTTTAACCAACAATGGCTAGCAGGTTATGAGATGACGAATAGGATCTGCTAATGCTACTGTAGCTACACCATGGCACACTTTATCGATGTACCATTGGACCCCCTAGGTCCAATGGTACATCGATTCAATACATACGACTATACACAGACCCCGCGTATCCATGACACAAGTCACCGACCAGACTTTGACAGCTGAAGCATGCATGGACTAGTTCTGCCTGGTCCATTCCCACTTCACAACACGTCACCTTATCCACAACAGAACGTATTCAGTGAGCCACTGAGAAGAAGCTGGAGGTTTAGGTCCAGACTCTGGACCAATGCATACCTATGTCAATGGCGAAGCGCTTCGCATTCTCCAAATTGCGGAATATCTCATCAGGCGGTAGTGTTATGCTTTTGTCCAAACTGTGGCTGCTCTTCTCCACCCGATCCAGCTCCGCCATAGTGCACACTGCAGAGCCCCGATGCTGGCTGCGCAGCTTGCGTGCGCGCCGTCGTCCAATCACCAATAAAGACCCGACACCAGCCAGGCGCAGCTGGAGGCGTGCCGTCCAATCACAATCCACGGATCGGTCCAACTAGTGGGCGTTGCCTCAAAAACAACTTGTAAACAAAGCATGAGGTCTGTTGTATTGACCACATACTAAATAATAAGTTAGGTAAAGATTATTATTTTTGTTAATATAATTTGTGTTGAATTTGTTGTAATTATATAAAAAAAAATTGTTTTGTTTTGAGGATTTCTTTCGAAAATGTAGGACACGGCAAGAGACGGTTTATGTCTGCGTCGTTGAATACACGAGAAAGGATCGCAGCAGTACAATATATAAATAAGGGAATGAAGAAAGCAGGAAGCAATAAAACGGGGATCAGGAATCTGTTCATGTAATTTTATTCACATCATTAACTGATGTATAACGGCTGCAAAGGTGATGATGCATCACAACAACGCAAGAATCACGCCAACAAACATTGTAGGCTTAACTCAAAAAGAGTTAAAGGAAATGATCTTCGCAGAAGACAAATCATTGTTAAATTCAGGAATATAATGTAGGCTAGGCCTGATACAGCGCAGCGCTTAGTTAAATCAAGCGTGCGTGTAGGCCTACAGCATGCCCTTTGAAACATTGAACATTAAAACATGTTGATTTAAAATAGCAACCCAATAACGGCTGAATGAATCATCACGGAGGACTCGAAGTAGGCCTACTTCAATACATGCGAGTATCGCAATTGTCTTTCAAATATTAAAAGCTGGGCATAACATTAAGTCTGCTGTTATGGACTAGGCCTACATAATTGCTGCATTCATAGAACACGTTAAGTCAGCAAACTATCATCATTCGTTTGCATATATTTGTAAAGAGAATATCTAACAAATCCAAACAAAGACGCCAGGGAGCGTCTTTGGGGCGTTCAACCAAATTCCGACATATCGCTTACTAGTCATGAGATTACAATTCTTGAACTTATTCTCTTGAAATAGCGCTTGTAAGCATTTTACATGTTTGAATTTCAGACAATGCAACTACATCTTAGTTGATGGTTCAACAACCACTTGAGACCAACATGGTCAACATTGTAATTGCTAGTATCTCAGTCCGTAGGTTTCTACCAGGGCCTCCACATGCCGCGGTTCACTGAACTCTTCTCTTCGGAGATACTGGGCTTGAGTGGAGAGCTCAGCTGAAGTGCACCAGCCCCACTTAGTCTTGTGTCAGAGGATGAATCAAGGTTCTGGAAGTGATCCAACATTCTTCTGTTGGACAGTGTCTTCACCTCATCTTTCGACAGGTAATGGGCCATCTCCTGGACACACCTGGAGTGACCCCGATTGGCCGCAGATGAAGTTGAGTTTTCATGGCGAGAAAGCTGCTGTTGTCTCACAAATTCAACGGTTATCTCCAGAATATCTGCTTTCTCCATCTTGGAGTCAGGTTCTTGTTTGAGGAACTCTGCACCCAGCAGAGACTTGAGCTGCTCAATGCTGCTGTTGATTCGCTCTCTGCGTAGCTTTTCCACCAGGGGCTTTCTGATCTGGAGGAAGACAAAGGAATATTTAGTACACTTATCTCGATAGAGCATCAACATAAGTACATACTATGATTAACCTCCAAATGTTTTGTTAAGTTCAGTCTTGAATTTACCTTATGAGTTAGAGTTTGGTGACTCTCAGGAGAAGTCATGGCTGAAGTGATTGTAGGAGCCGTGTGTGGTTCTCTGTGCTGTAGAGGTCTCTGTAGAGAGAATCTGGTCTCTCCTGGCTTCAGCCCTCCTTTATATAGTCCCTAATCTCCATATGAATGTGTGGGTCTAGGTCTGGTTGGAGGTTCTCACAGTCTGAACCAATCAGAGAGCTAGGGAGGACAATGAGGAATGCAGGCTGCCACATGCTGCAGGCTCTTATTGCTGGGGGACAATAGATAGATCTCAGGGGACCAGGTGGAGGACTGGGGGGTGATGGAGGGAGGCTCTGTGGATCTGGGAAAGTGGTGACCCTGTAGAGGGATCAGAGCTGGATCCTAATGTTGGGACCAATGACTTTGATAGGGCACGTGCTCCTCATTACAACACACACGTTCAGGGTTTATTGATATCAGTTATGGGAACAGTTATCATGTAATAATGCCGTTACTTAACATGACCAATACATTTTAGAAATAGCACATAGACTAACATTTATAGATTCATATATTTTGGTTCATGTTAGGATTATATGTATTGTACATGCATCAAAAATATATGGATATTTATGATGCATGTTTTCCTCTTTCAAGAAATATAATCACTTTATTTCTCTGATATTTTTATTTAATTTTATATGATTATTACGTTGGTGACTTCTTACTTGTTAGGACATGTTTCTGAGTGTCCAGATGTAGCAGATGTTTCTTCAGTGTGGTGACTGGTCCTCGTGTGAGTAGAGAGTGGATCTGAGTTTCCCACACTGACTCCAATGTGCTGTGGTCATGGCTGACTAAAGGACTTTGAATGGACCCTTGGTTATGGATCCTTTCTCTGTGTTGCACCACAAACAGACCCCTGACATCACTGACCATCTGGAGGGAAAGAACCCCATTGGCTAGATCATGGACTCTGGAATTTTGAGAAAACAATCATCTGGATATACTACCATCAAAAGTCAACCCTAGCACGCATCATCATCATCATAGAAAACCTTCATGTAGTGATCAAAAGCCTTGTGCTTTGCTTTTCTAGAGATCCAAACTTGTTGCAGACATGCCTCTGTGGTAGTGAAGTGTGCCAATTCCCCTGTGAGAATGGGGTGGTTCCAATGACACTCATGATGCTAATGACTCTGAAATGTGACTTCTTTCTCCAGGGCTTTCCCACACTCCGTTCATTGATAGAGCTTCCCTTTAATCTTATGAGTTTGCTTTGTAAAATGTTAAAGCTAAGCTAGCTATTTTGGAGAAACCAGTTTGAGTTAGGGTTAAGGTTATTGACTTTGAGAAATATCTCACCATGATCACTGGTTAAAGCAATAAGTCTGCCTAGCTTTGTGGAAGACTCTCGTCATGCGTAATATTCCTTACTTGAACAAAAACCCATACAAAAGGCCACTCTTCACCACCAGGGTCAAGGTTTCATTGTGCCACAGGGGCTCTGTGAGTGAGCTCTCACTGGTTTCCCACACTCTGCGTTCACTGGAGGAACAATAGAAGTGTGTCTTATTGCTCATCATGTAACATACAGAGAGTGCCATCACAAATGAGGAAGGGAAGAAATAGCTGTATAAGACAAAAATGATAAACTCTTACTATGAAAATAATTAATGTAACTTCATTATAGGATTCTATAATTGTTCTGGTCAGGAAAAACATTTTCACCCTAACCCTAACCCTAACCCTAACACATTATACTCAAACAGAGTGGAGGATATACATTCAACAGTTGTCTTCATAGAGGACATTTCACAAATGTTACATTTAACAATATTGAGTTGCATTATATTTCAACGTGTAAATGATAGCAAAAAATTGATTCTCTATATGAGAAAAAAATATTCATTCATTTTGAACATCAAACAGTAGACGCTCCCACGGGAGTCTGTACTATGAAAGTTAGTACAATATGCTGCAACATGGACTAGGAAAAGGTGTAGAGGTATTCTTCTTTCAGAATAATTATTTTCATGTTATCTTTGAACTATTAAGTTGTCCATCACTCAAAACTTGTGAGCAACATGATCAACAATCATGTTTCTCTAGTGTGTAGGTTTCTACCGGCACCTCCAGAGGGTGCTGTGAATTTAACTTTCCTCTTTGGCAATATTGTGAGTGGAGAGCTCAGCTGAATTGAACCACCCTCGGTCAGCCTTGAATCAGAGGAGGTCCGAAGGTTCTGCAAGTGTTTAGGGGAGGGAATCTCTTGGCACCTCATGATTCGATTCCGATTATGAGGTCAACGTTTCGATTCTATAGTGATTATCGATGCATCTCGATGCATCGGTTTTTTAGGTACATTGTTTTTTTAGGTACATTTCCATGCGTGATTTTAAAAAACATATAGGCCTACATGTATATACATCTGAGTTTGCTACTCAGAGTTTGCTAATCACTTCCAATTTTTGTGATGATCATTAAAGACTTCAACACATGAATTAACTTTTCTAATATGTTATTAGAGAGAATGCTTTTCTCACAAATATGACTTTCTATGAACAATGCAATAATCAATGCAGCTTGCATTACAACACAATATGGAAGTATGTAAAAAAATTGGTTTCAGTTTTATTTTATTTCTAATCGTGCTTTCTATGTCATTAAAGCAAAAGCTGCTCTTGAATTAGAAGGAGTTCTTGTGTCTGGCTGTCAAGACAAAATCAGATTGGCCAATACACACTGAAGATAAATTAAATAATTTTAAAATTACTAAAAATATCCCTCTCTGGCCAACAGAATGTTGAAACAGAAAAACAAATAATAATAAAAAAAAAAATCAGATTATTAATTGCATTATCTGCATCGAGACAGAATGTTCTAGAGAGAATCGCGATGCATCGAAGAATCGATTATTTTCCCCACCCCTAGAAGTGGACCACCTCCTGGACACACCTGGAGGGACCCGGATGGGCAGGAGTTTCCATGGCGATCGAGCTGCTGTTCTGTCAGGGAGTGAACTTTAACCTCCACGGTGTTTAGTTTCTTAATGTTGGAGTCCGGTTGTTTTCTAAAGAAGTCTGGGCCCAGCAGAGACAGAGGGCAGCCCATAATGCTGTGGCTGATTCGCTCCCTGCCCAGCTCAATGTTTGTGGGAGAGATTCTTGAGTTTACCTTGTGGGTCAGAGTCATGTGCTAAAGTGTTCTAGGAGGCATGTGTGGATCTCTGCTGTGAAGGTCTCTGTAGAGAGAATCGAGTCCCCCCTGGTTTCAACCCTCATCTCCATTTGAACGTCTGGGTCCAGGTCTGGTTGGAGGTTCTCACAGTCTGAACCAATCAGAGAGCTAGGGAGGACAATGAGGAATGCAGGCTGCCACATGCTGCAGGCTCTTATTGCTGGGGGACAATAGATAGATCTCAGGGGACCAGGTGGAGGACTGGGGGGTGATGGAGGGAGGCTCTGTGGATCTGGGAAAGTGGTGACCCTGTAGAGAGATCAGATATCTTGCCTGATACCGGGATCAATGACGTGCATATAGCACGTGGTCCTCATCACCTCACACACATAGTTAAATGGATATTAATTATGGAGTTGCCGGTTATCAAGCAATAATGCCATTGCTTTACATGGCCTATTAAAATGAGTAACAGCACATGAACAGTGATTTATCGGTTATATATTTTTTTTCACTTTAGGATTATATTTTCTTGATTCATTCATTGCCTTTTGAAGTGAATCAGAATTTTAGTTCAGTAATAATGTTCAATAAAAGCCAATAAACCTTATTTTTCCAATTTAAATATTCTATCGTTCTATTTTTCCAGTCATTTTTTCTTAGTTTATTGTTTATTTCATTATATTGGGAATTTCTGACTTGTTAAGACATGTTTCTGAGTATCCAGATGTAGCAGATGTTTCCTCAGTGTGGTGACTGGTCCTCGGTGTGAGTAGAGAGTGGATCTGAGTTTCCCACACTGACTCCAATGTGCTGTGGTCATGGCTGACTAAAGGACTTTGAAGGGACCCTTGGTTAAGGATCCATTCTCTGTGTTGCATCACAAACAGACCCCTGACATCACTGACCATCTGGAGGGAAAGAACCCCATTGGCTGAATCATGGACTCTGGAATTTGACCACAACAACAATATCTGAATAATTTCAGCGCATAAGTCAACAATAAGAGGGAATCTTTTGGATTTACTAAAATGGAATATGATGGAATACCTTTTACGGACACTGATGAAAATGCATCTCTTTAACTTTTCTTAAAATCAACCCCTTTAGCGGACATGAGGGAGGGGGGGGAGACCGTTTTTCTCCAGAAGTGTGCCAATTCCCTTTTGAGAAATAGGCGGCTCTGTTAGGACTCATGAGGCTAATGACTCTGAAATGTGACTTCACTCTCCAGAGCTTTCCCACACTCCATTAATTGATAGAGCTTCTTCTTTATCACAGGAGTGTGCCTTGCTAAATGCTCATATTTCATTAGTGGCGTCATATGTTTTAGGGTAAACAACATTAGTGTTGTTGAATAGTCAAGATTTAACTCTGTAGATGTTACAATGGTTTTTAACACATTTACCTACAACTAAATACAAAACAAAATAAAATTACATGCATTGATAATATCAACGGTATAACAGTTCTATATATATGTAAGTATTGAAATTGCAGTGTTATTTATTTACAAGCTTAAGGTAAATAATTTCATACAAATAATAGTGTTCTTGATCTGTGGGTTTCTGTTCAGCAGTCCATGTTTCCCCTTTAACCCCTTTCCATCCCCCAGGGTAAAGGTTCTAAGTCGTTTGGCACACAGCGGCTCTGTGAGTGAGCTCTCACTTGTTTCCCACACTCTCCCCATGCACTGGTTTCACATGAAGAACAAAAGTAGTGTGTCTCATTACTCATCACGTTCGAAACAGAGAGTGACGTCACCATTAGGAATGTTGGAAAAAGCTGAACAAGCCTAATAAGACATCAACAAATATGATGACAAAGCATTTTTTTTACAATATGTTGATGAAGTATTGTTTTTTATTTTATGATAGAAAACCACTGCCCCAACGGTTTCTTTTGAAATATTTGGTTTCACTGTTATGGAGATGATGCCCTGCCGTAATTTACATAATTTGTATGTTTCAATTATTATATCGTTCTTGACAGAAGTAGTACAATGTTTTTTGTTTGTGATCTATTAGTGTAAGAATATCATTGTCACCCACATTAAAAAGAGGGAAGACAAGATATAATGAAGTTCATGTTTGTTTATTCAAACAGATGATTTCAGAAAAATAAAACTTTAACTGAATTCCATAAGAGTTGATGACGCATAAAAAAAATCTCCAAAACACATTATACTCAAACAGAGTAGGGGAGATATACATTTAACCGTTGTCTTCATAGAAGACATATCAAACATGTTACATGTAACAATATTGAGTTGACATTATACTTTAACGTGAAGCTCATAGTTCATCATGAATCCAAGGTTTTATGCTTCATCATAAAAGGCTACTGGCAACATAATCGTATAATTAATCAGAATTGTGTCATCACAAAGTGATGAATTAGGATCCAATTAGGATAGTAATAAGGCAGATGAAAATTAAATTTTTAATTTTCCTGAAAATACAAATGTCACCACATGTGTGTATAAGAATAACCTCATACTATGCAAACAGATAAAGCTTACTCTTTGATCTTGAAACAGATCACTATTTGATAGAGCACAGATTACATATCACAGATTTAAAGTAAGAACACAGAACAGATCAATATGATCATTAGCAATTCATTATACGTAAATAAATGCACTAAACATGCACTATATTTACGTGGGAGAAAGAGGCTTAATATGTTCTGAAAGAATTGCCATTCAGTTTGAGCATCAAATTGTAAAGTGTGAGTCTGTAATAACAGACAGTTGATATAGTATACTACAACACGTAGCGGAAACCTGTGTGGAGGTCTTCTTTGAGAAGAATAATGTGATCTTAAAGATTAAAGAATTACCACATTGAGTTAATAGTCTATATTTCCAACAACATGACGTAACCAACATGGTCAATGTTGTCTAGCACACCCAGTGTGTAGGTTTCTACCAGGGCCTCCAGATGGCGCTGTTAACTGAACTCTTCTCTTTGGTGATTTTGGGCTTTAATGGAGAGCTCAGCTGAATTGAATCACCCTCAGTCAGCCTTGTATCAGAGGAGGGCCGAAGGTTCTGGAAGTGATCCAACATTCTTCTGTTGGACAGTGTCTTCACCTCATCCTTAGACAGGAAGTGGACCACCTCCTGAACGCACCTGGAGTGACCCTGTTGGCAGCTGATTAACAGGAAACTGAGCTTCTATGGTCAAACTCAACTGTCATCTCAAGAATGTCTGCTTTCTCCATCTTGCAGTCAGCGTCTTGTTTGAGGAACTCTGCACCCAGCAGAGACTTGAGCTGCTCAATGCTGCTTTCTGACCTTGAGAAAGACAAATACATATTTAATACCCTAATCTCAACATGTCATCAGCATCAACGCATACTTCAATTAAACTCCAAATGTTTTCATAAGTTTGTCCTTGAGTTTACCTTGTGGGCCAGGTGCAGAAGTCATTTCTGAAGTGATTGTAGGAGCCGTGTGTGGTTCTCTGTGCTGTAGAGGTCTCTGTAGAGAGAATCTGGTCTCTCCTGGCTTCAGCCCTCCTTTATATAGTCCTCAATCTCCATGTGAATTTGTGGGTCTTGGCCTGGTCTGAGTTTCTCACAGTCTGAACCACTCAAAGCACAAGGAAGGACGATGAGGGAATGCAGGCTGCCACATGCTGCAGGCTCTTATTGCTGGGGGACAATAGATAGATCTCAGGGGACCAGGTGAAGGACTGGGGGTGATGTGGGTCTGGGAAAGTGGTGACCCTGTAGAGAGATCAAATATGTTGCCTGATGCTGGGATCACGACTTGGATAAGCCATAGTCCATTATCCCACGACACACGTTGGACTTTTATTGATATCAGTCATACGTTTAACTTTCTGCAAACCAATATTGAAATCACTTTACATGAGCGTTTAATAGGAAAAACAGCATAAACATTTAAAGGTTTGATATTTTATTTTATTTTATGCTCAAATGATTCATCATGATTCCTGATTGTAACGTTAACAAAGTCAATTTTTCAGTTTAGCAGCATTCTTTAATATAAAAATGAGTAAGCTTTGATTATTTACTTTTTCCCAAGCTAAATAGATGCAAGCTAAAAATGCATGCTTTAGGAATTTAGGGATTTAATTTAGGGACTTCTAACTTGTCAGGGCATGTTTTTTGGGTGTCCAGATGTAGCAGATGTTTCCTCAGTGTGGTGACTGGTCCTCGGTGTGAGTAGAGAGTGGATCTGAGTTTCCCACACTGACTCCAATGTGCTGTGGTCATGGCTGACTAAAGGACTTTGAAGGGACCCTTGGTTAAGGATCCATTCTCTGTGTGGCACCACAAACAGACCCCTGACATCACTGACCATCTGGAGGGAAAGAACCCCATTGGCTGAATCATGGACACTGGAATTTGAACATTACAACCAAAGTGGTTGTATTCAGCAACAAAAGTCAACATAAGACAGAATATTTTGATTTAATAAAATGTTATATTACGAAAACATTAATCGACATATATCAAAATGCATCTCTTAAGGTTTTGTTGGTATCAACCTCAGCAGCAGACATGAGGGTGGGGTGGGAGGCAACTTCTTCCTGAAGTGTGCAATTCCCTTTTATAGGCCCTTCTGTTAGGACTCATGATGCTATTGACTCCAAATTGTGACTTAACTCTTCAGAGCATTCCCACACTCTGCATTGACAGAGCTTCTTCTGATTCATAGGAGTGTTCCTTGTTAAATGTTGATTCTTTCTTAGCACCGTCATCTGTTTAGGGGTAAACAACATTGTTTTTTGTTGGATTGTCAAGCTTTAACTGTAGATGTTACAATAATTGTAACACATTTCTTTACAACTGATAACTACACTATTATTTAGTTTTTCAAATCAGTAAATGAACATGTGTTGATGATATCAACTGTATAACAGTTTGTTAAATATGTCAGATTCAACGGATATCTGCATGTTGTTTATTTACATGATGAAATTAAATTCATAACATTAAAATACAAAGATATTAAAAGGAAATTAAAAATATCTTTACTTGTAAATAATAAATATGCAAACCTGCAAGTTTCTGCAAGTTTCCATTCAGAGGTCCACATTCCCCCTTTAACCCCTGTCCATCCCCCAGGGTAAAGGATACAAGTCTATTGTCCCACAGGGGCTCTGTGAGTGAATGGAGTGTTTCCCACTCTCCATTCACTGGGTTCACTGGAGGAACAAAAGAAGTGTGTCTTATTACTCATCACATCACATGAAGTGGATGACATCACAAATAAGGACTGGAGGACAAAGTTGGGCAAGAATAAAACCATCAACTCTCAAAATGACAAGGCATTTTCTTTTCTCTTTTCTCAATACCAATGATAATAATGTTACTTATTTAAGGAAAGTGAAACTTTAGCCCACAGGAGTTTTGTGAATTATAGGCCATATACTGTTTGTTTTATGAACACAAATGTATATCGGTTATGCATAATAAATTATAATATACAACCCAGATTAACATTGCTAAAAGTGTCTAGAGGGGAGGACGAAACGTGGTTTGTTTCCTATCTGACAAATAAAGAATTTTCTGGCACAGGTTACATACTTAAAGCCCCTCAAAAATGAACTTTGGACAAGTTTAGTGTATCATTCTCAATCTTATTTCCAGAATTTTCAATCTGCATGCGGTCTCTCGCTGTAATCGTCAGCAAGTAAAATATTTGGTTTCACTGCTATGGAGATTATGCACTGTGAGATCATGCACTTATTCCATAATTTTTACGATTAAATTTTATCGTTTTGTCAGAAGCAACACAATGTTTTTTTATTTGTGATATATTAGTGTAAGAATATCATTGTTAGCCACATTAAAAAGAGAAAAGACAAGAAATATTGAAGTTCATGTTTGTTTATTCAACGATTTCAGAACCATAAATCTTCAACTGAAGTCCAATAGAGGTGATGACACATCACAACAATCATTTGGAAAAGATCTCCAAAACACATTGTACTCAAACAGAGTAGAGGATATACATTTGTTGTCTTCATAGAAGACATACCAGATATGTTACATTTAACAATATTGAGTTGACATTACATTTTAATGGGCAGCTCATATTTCATTATTAATCCAATGTTTTATGCTTCATCATAAAAGCAAACTAGCAACATGATCGTAAAATTGATCAGGAATGTGTCATCACAAAGTGATCAATTAGCATCCAATTATGATAGTAATGCTTGTGAAAAATAAAGATGGTAGTTTTCCTGAAAATAGAAATGTCACCACTTGTCACCAATGTGTTTAAGAATAACCTCATACCAGGCAAACAAATAAAAGTATATTTTTGATCTTGTAACAGATCACATTAGATAGAGCACAGATTACAAATCAAAGATTTAAAGAAAGAACACAGAATAGATCAATATGATCGTAAGAATAACCTTACACAATGCAACAGATAAAAGTTACTTCTTGATCTTTAACAGATCCAATTCATAGAGCACAGATTACAAATCACAGATTTTAAGCAAGAAAACAGAATAGATCAAAATGATCATTAGATATTAATTATACGGTGTAAAAATGTTTCCTTGAATGGAAATAAATGCACCAAACATACCCTGTCTTTACATGGGAGAAAAAGGAACAATATTTTCAAAAATAAATGCCGTTAAGTTTGAACATCAAACTTTATAGCAGAAAAAGCTCCTATGTGAGTCTGTAATAACAACGTTGATACAGTACACTAGAACGCGCAGCAGAAATATATGCAAAGGTGTTCTTCTTTTAGAAGAATTATGTGATATTCAAACATCAAACAATTACTACTATTGAGTTAATATTATACATTGACAATAACATGTTGTGACCAACATGGTCAATGTTGTCTAGTACCTCCAGTGTGTAGGTTTCTACCAGGGCCTCCAGACGGCGCTGTTAACTGAACTCTTCTCTTTGGTGATATTGTTCTTGAGTCGAGAGCTCAGCTGAGGTGAATCACCCTCAGTCAGCCTTGTATCAGAGGAGGGCCGAAGGTTCTGGAAGTGATCCAACATTTTTCTGTTGGACAGTGTCTTCACCTCATCCTTAGACAGGAAGTGGACCACCTCCTGGACACACCTGGAGTGACCCTGGTTGGCAGCTGATACACCTGTGACTGAGTTTCCATGGCGATAGATCTGCAGTTGTCTCAGTAAGTCAACTGTCATCTCCAGAATATCTGCTTTCTCCATCTTGGAGTCAGGTTCTTGTTTGAGGAACTCTGGACCCAGCAGAGACTTGAGCTGCTCAATGCTGCTGTTGATTCGCTCTCTGCGTAGCTTTTCCACCAGTGGCTTTCTGATCTGGAGGAAGACAAAGGCATAATTAATACACTTATCTCAACATGGCATCAGCATCAATGCATATTTCAATTCAATTCCCAACTGTTTTGTTCAGTTCATCCTTGAATTTACCTTGTGGGTCATGGTTAGGTGGTCCTGGGAAGAAGTCATCGCTGAAGTGATTGTAGGAGCCGTGTGTGGCTCTCTGTGCTGTAGAGGTCTCTGTAGAGAGAATCTGGTCTCTCCTGGCTTCAGCCCTCCTTTATATAGTCCCTAATCTCCATATGAATGTGTGGGTCTAGGTCTGGTTGGAGGTTCTCACAGTCTGAACCAATCAGAGAGCTAGGGAGGACAATGAGGAATGCAGGCTCCCACATGCTGCAGGGTCTTATTGCTGGGGGACAATAGATAGATCTCAGGGGACCAGGTGGAGGACTGGGGGGTGATGGAGGGAGGCTCTGTGGATCTGGGAAAGTGGTGACCCTGTAGAGAGATCAGAGCTGGAACCTTATGTTGGGCGCAATGACCTTGATGTGGCACGTGCAGTGTTGGGGAGTAACGGAATACATGTACCGGCGTTACGTATTCAGAATACAAATTAGGAGCTAACAGTATTCCGTAACAGTTACAATTTAAATAGTTGGTATTTCGAATACAGTTACATTGTTGAAATCAATGTACTTGACGATACTTCTGTTTCAGCAGTTTATCCGTGCTTTCACACCAACAGCATTTAGTGCGCACTACACGAGTTTGGTCCCCTTGGTTCGGTACGTTTGCGTTGGTGTGAATGCAACCACCTCACTTCGATGTGAACTAAATCAGCTGACCGAGACCTCCCTGAACAGCTGGTCTCGGTTCGCTACCAAACGAACCCTGGTACCGTTCGCTTGAGATGTGAACGCGAACGCACCTCGGTCCGATCCAGTTCTACAAAGCATATGCCTCTTTGGACTAACAGGCACACGCTCAGCAGCGCGCATTAAGGGAATTATTGTTTGATTAGCGGGAACTCCAAGCAGCAAATTGTCGGACCGCCTGGGAATTTTTGGACAGACACCCACATAAAACGTATGCTGGAAAACACAGATGAAAACGCAGATGATTGAACGATCTTTTCTCTCTCTCTCTCAAAGCTTATAGTGTTTGTTCCACTACAGCAAATTATATAAAATAGTTCACTGGATACATTTAAAAAGTAACCTTCCCAACACTGTGCATGTGCTCCTCATTACAACACACACGTTCAGGAATTATTGATACCAGTTATGAGTAGATCAGTTATCATGTAATAATGCCATTATTTAACACGACCATTAAGTATGAGAAACAGCACATAAAATAACATTTATAGATTATATTTTTTGGTTCATTGTTGGATTATATTTATTTATGATTCATGATTGCCTATTGAACAAAATCAGTCATCAGTTCAATATTGTTAGATAAAAGTAAGAACACTTTAATTGTTTATTTTTTTCAATTTTGATATTTATATTTGATTGTATCTTATTATTAGGTTGGTCATTCTAACTTGTTAGGACATGTTTCTGAGTGTCCAGATGTAGCAGATGTTTCTTCAGTGTGGTGACTGGTCCTCGGTGTGAGTAGAGAATGGATCTGAGTTTCCCACACTGACTCCAATGTGCTGTTGTCAATGGCTGACAAAAGGACTTTGAATGGACCCTTGGTTATGGATCCATTCTCTGTGTTGCACCATAAACAGACCCGTGACATCACTCACCATCTGGAGGGAAAGCACCCCATTGGCTAGATCATGGACTGTCAATTTCGGACCAAAACAACAATAATCTTCAGATATTTCTATCAAGAGTCAATATTAACATACAATGTCTTTGGGTTATTAAAAAGGAACACACTAGAAATCTTTATTTACAGTGATTAAAGCTTTCTCCTTTGCCTTTGTTGAATTCGACCCCTGTAGCATACATTTGGCTGCGGTCGGAGTCCGCTTTTTCCTGAAATGTGCCAATTCCCTGTTGAGAAATAAGTGGTTCCGTTGGGACTCATGATGCTAATGACTCTGAAATGTGACTTCACTCTCCAGAGCTTTCTCACACTCTGTTCATTGAGAGTTTCTTCTGACTAAAAGAAGTGTGCCTTGTTAAATGCTTCATTAGTGCCGTCATATGTTTTAGGGTGAACAACATTGCCATTTTCTTAATAATCAGGGTTCAACTCTGTAGATGTTAGAGTAGTTTTAACGCATGTATTTAAAACTGACTGCATAATACCATTGGCTTTCAAATCAGTAAATACCGTATTGTAGCGACCCTGGGCGTGGCTGCCGTGTTCAGTGTGCCGCAAGGGATCCTGGGGGTTTCGGACAATCGCGCAAGATGGACCTTTGGCGCCCTACTAGGTCCTTTTCGGCGGGGACATTGTGTGGGGTTAAAGGGTTGGGGTTTACCTTGAGGGTGGTGCATTTGTGTTGTTGGCGTGTCCGACACCATCATTGGGACGGTTATGTTAATTGGTTAGGTTGAGTTTTTATGTGTCTTATGTTTGTGTGTTCAATGAAGGCATCTCTCGTAGTTGTGTGGTGTGCGAGGGTTGCAGGACCGCTTAACCTGGGCTCCCGTCTCGGCCTTCCCGTGCTGCTCGCCACAGTATTGATGTAAGAATGTATTATCAGTACTGTAGATATGTGATATCGAATGGACATTGACATGTTCTTTATTGATATGATGAAGTAAAATTAATAACTTCAAAATAAAAGAAAAAATACAGATGAATCATAATATTTTTCTCTTGATAAACAGAGAAAAATTAAAAAAGAAGTGATTTGAAACTGATCCGTGGGTTTCTGCTCAGCGGTCTATGTTTCCCCTTTAACCCCTGTCCATCCCCTAGGGTAAAGGTTTTTAAGTCTATTGCCCCACTGCAGCTCTGTGAGTGAGCTCTCACTGGTTTCCCACACTCTCCCTATTCATTGATTTCACTTGAGGAACAAAAGAAGTGTGTCTTATCACCAGAGATGGCAAAAGTACTCACTTCCCGTACTTAAGTAGAAGTACAGATACTTGTGTTAAAAAATACTCTGGTAAAAGTAGAAGTACTGATTTAACTTATTTACTCAAGTAAAAGTAACAAAGTACAGTCTTGGAAATGTACTTAAAAGTATAAAAGTAAAAGTAGTTGATTGATAGACAGATAGAATGATAATTAAATATGTTATATTATTTGGCTTGCAGAGCCAGCCAATACTGTGCGCGTATGCAAATTAGCCATGTGCGCCTAACACAAGAAAGACGTAATGCTGAGAAGTCATACTAAATACGGATAGCAAGCGAAAGCCGAACCAGACTGTATCAATCACATACTTTGGATCCATTCTAACTTATTGTAAGAGGCTGGTCTTTAAATCTTTGAGAGAGAGAGTGAGAGTGAGAGAGATAGGGAGCGAGCGAGGTATAAAACTCTTTTTCCTATTCTGCATATTGAACCGTCGGCCTAATGCGCCTCCTTTTTGAAAAGTCGGACTAACGGACCATCG
>OOFH01116867.1:0-14677 GCA_900323355.1 Merlangius merlangus | reverse complement strand
AACCAATGAGAAGGCGCAGCGACCCAATGACGAATCGAAACCTAACCGTTGGACACTCAGGGAGTCCATCATCCTAAAATAAACACTGAAATTACTCTACACCAGCATTATTCTTAGAGACAACACCCAAGAGTGTTTCTGGTACACCCCAAAAAATGTACTTAGGGCCTTTTCAACACCAAAGTGTATAAAATCTACTCTGGTCATGAATACTGGGATTTTAACACTTTGGCATTTGCTGTGTATCTACACCAGATGTTGCTGTTGCAAAATGAACGTAAAGGTACTGCTGGAAGCTGAACCCAGAGACTCCTGTTTACAAGACAGGCTCTTTGAACAGCTCAGCCACAGTAGCCCTTTTGTAAAGATTTCTTTAGATAGCAATGAAAAAGTCTCATGTAGCGTGACCCGATCATGTGTTAACTATCAGAACTGGCGGCTAAAGGAATTCCAATTGAGCGGGTTATTACATTATACAACTTATGCTGTGATTAGAACCCTGCCTCTTCTGGGAACTAACAGTCACTACGACCACCAAGCCACAGCACCCCTCTCAATTCAGGCGTAATGCTTCAACAAAGACTGCGAAGACAACGAAACAGGTTTGCAGCACCTTGACATAATTCTGCTTCACCTTACTAAATTTGGAGATCCGGATTGAACCCGGGCCTCAACATGCGAACATGCCTCTACCACTGAGCTACATCCCCTATTTTTAAAAAGCACATCTCTGCGATGAATACCTGAAGCTTTGCTTAATGATGCAGCCAATCAATAGGTTGACTTGCACTAGGCCATCCTAAGAGATGCAGATATTTGGCCTGCCTGCTAAAAGCAGAGGTGGTAACTGGTGCGGCAGATTTCAAACGTGGAGAGGGGGATCCAATGGATTTCTAGTGCATCAGCTTAACCGCTTGGCCAGGACATGGTGCTTATCGCCTCAATCTATCAGTTGTTCGAACAGTAACAGACTGAATGTTTGAGGTTGCGTGATCAAATTGTGAAATAGTCCTTCACTCTTGACCAAAGTTGCTTTGATCACATCTTAGTGATCGGACTTCAGAACTCCTACATGTGAAGCTTTACAGATGAGCCGAAACCAGATGCTCAATTGTACAAGTGTGCAACCAATTCATGAAAGTTTGCTTAATTATGCAAGCGGTGAAATCGGTTATGACTGGCAGTACAGTTTCATACATTTCATAGAGAAGTAATCTGTGCACAGATGCAGAACTGGCCAACGGTTGTGGCAGGCCTCAATCTTTGTCGTGACACAACAATGTTTGTCTCTTCTGTGGCCGTCAACACTTAGTGCATAAACGTACCTACTGTATTAATGCGTTGACCGGCACTAGCTTTTGAAAAGGCATGCACTGTAACCTGTAAGTTGACGACAGGATCGAACCTGCGTGGCTGCGTATCCACTTGGCCACGACAACAAGTTTAAACAGTTCAATTCTCTGACTTGTTCGAACATTTGCGTTCGCAACTTCTTTGGTAGGTTAAGCATTGCGTGACCTCATTTTGATCAAAATACCACTGGTCTGACTTTCCTGTGCCAATCAATGAGATACCGGGTTTGAACCCGGGCCTCATACATGCAAAGCATGCGCTCTACCACTGAGCTACACCCCTTTCTCTCAAGTAGTACATTTTAAAGGTAATGCAATAAGGGTTTTCTCGTCCATGGCATTCAGCACTTGGGACATGGCAACACTAGCCTTCGGATCAGACCTTTGAATATTAACATTTTATGTTGGGAGAAGATGTTTCAAAAACATTGGAAGCTAAGAGCGTTTCCAGAAATGCCAGTTTTTAAAGATGGCACCTGCTACATGCTTAGATTAACATATTTGCACCTATCACGCAGTTTCAAGTATTATGTGTTGTGTTGACTGACAAGGGAATGAAAAACTAGCATATCAATCGTTGTGGCAGGATTCAACCTGGCGGGGAGACCCCAATGGATTTCTAGTCCATCGCCTTACCACTCGGCCACGACAACACACTGCAGATTCAAGCTGTGGCAATTTGGAACAGGAAGAGTCTGAAATTTAGGTAGTTTAAGCCTTGCTTGATCTATTTTTGTAATAGTCTTCAAATTGACTGAAGTGGCTTTGATCACATCTTGGAGACGGCAGTCATCTAACCTCAGGCGTCTACATGAGAGACATACGCTTTGCGTTGAGAGACGCCCCTGTGTTACTTCAATTGTACATCTGTAAAACCAATTCCTTAAGCTTTGCTTAATGAAAGAAGGGACAAATAGGTCATCAGCTGGCACTAGGGTATCATACATTTTTTTGAGTATTTTGCTTGCCTGCCGCCGTTGTCATTGATGGAAACTGGAAAGTCTATCGCATTGATGGATTGCAAGTTTACAACCACAAGCAAGATTGCCAGTTAAAACAATTCCGCTTTTTTTAACTGCAAGAAAAACTTTTATCATATCTACACCAGATGTTGCTGTTGCAAAATGAACGTGAAGGTACTGCTGGAAGCTGAACCCAGAGACTCCTGTTTACAAGACAGGCTCTTTGAACAGCTCAGCCACAGTAGCCCTTTTGTAAAGATTTCTTTAGATACCAATGAAAAAGGTCTCATGTAGCGTGACCCGATCATGTGTTAAGCTATCAGAACTGGCGGCTAAAGGAATTCCAATAGATACTTACATTATACAAATTACTGCTGTGATTAGAACCCTACCTCTTCTGGGAACTAGACAGTCACTACGACCGACCAAGCCACAGCACCCCTCTCAATTCAGGCGTAATGCTTCAACAAAAGACTGCGAAGACAACAAAACAGGTTTGCAGCCCCTTGACATAATTCTATGCTTCACCTTCACTAAAATTTGGAGATGCCGGGGATGTAAACTGGAGGGAGGTGGTAAACTGGTGCGGCAGATTTCAAACGTGGAGAGGGGGATCCAATGGATTTCTAGTGCATCAGCTTAACCGCTTGGCCAGGATAATGGTGCTTATCGACCTCAAGTCTATCAGTTGATCGAACAGTAACAGACTGCAATGTTTGAGGTTGTGTGATCAAATTGTGAAATAGTCCTTCACTCTTGACCAAAGCTTGCTTTGATCACATCTTAGTGATCGGACTTCAGAACTCCTACATGAGAAGCTTTACAGATGAGCCGAAAACAGATGACTTCAATTGTACAAGTGTGCAACCAATTCATGAAAGTTTTCTTAATTATGCAAGAGGGGAAATAGGTTATTGACTGGCAGTACGGTATCATACATTTCATAGAGAAGTAATCTGCGCACAGATAGCAGAACTGGCCAACGGTTGTCGGCAGGCCTCAATCTTTGTCGTGACACAACAATGTTTTTCTCTTCTGTGGCCATCGACAATCAGTGCATAAACGTACCGTACTCATATTAATGTGTTGACCAGCACTAGCTTTTGAAAAGGCATGCACTGAAAAACCTGTAACGTTGACGACAGGATTCGAACCTGCGTGGCTGCGTGTCCACCCGGCCACGACAACAAAGTTTAAACAGGTTCAATTCTCTCACTTGTTCGAACACTTGCATTCTGCAACATTTTTGGTAGGTTAAGCATTGCGTGACCTCATTTTGATCAAAATAGCACTGGCCTGACTTTTCTATGCCAAGCAAATGGAAATACCAGGGATTGAACCCGGGGCCTCATACATGCAAAGCATGCGGTCCACCACTGAGCTACATCCCCTAACTGCTCAAGAACGTACATTTTAAACCTGCTTCGGAATGCAATAAGGGTTTTCTCGTCCATTGCATTCAGCACTTGGACATGGCAACAATAGCCTTTGGATCTATCAGACCTGCTTGAATATTAACATTTTATGTTATAACATTTAAAACTGAAAATGCCAGTTTTTAAAGATGGCGCCTGCTACATGCTTAGATTTACATATTTGCACCTAATTCATGCAGTTTCACCGTACTATTTGTATGTGTTGACTGAACAAGGGAATGAAAAGCTAAGCAGATGCAACCCCTGTCTGCAGGAGTAAAAAGTGCGCGGGGAGACCCCAATGGATATCTAGTCTATCGCCTTACCAAGTCGGCCACAACAACACACAAGATTTTTCAAGCCTCTGCCATTTTGGAACAGGAAGAGCCTGGAACATTTAGGATAGGTTAAGCCTTGCTTGATCTTATTTTGAAATAGTCTTCAAATTGACTGAAGCTGCCTTTGATCACATCTTGGAGACAGCAGGCATTGAACCTCAGGCCGTCTACATGAGAATCATACGCTTTGTCGTTGAGAGACGTCCGCTTCAATTTTACATCTGTAAAACTGATTCCTAAAAACGATAGAAGGGACAAATAAGTTTGAAAATTAAAAGTTTAAAATTTGCTTGCCTGCCGCCGTTGTCATTGATGGAAAGTCTATCGCATTGATGGATTGCAAGTTTACAACCACAAGCAAGATTGCCAGTTAAAACAATTTAACTGCAAGAAAACTTTTATCATATCTACACCAGATGATGCTGTTGAAAAAATTGAAGGTCCTGCTGGGAGTTGAACCCAGAGTCTCCTATTTTCAAGACAGGCACTTTGACCAGCTAAGCCACAGTATCCCTTCTGTAATGTTTACTTGAGACAATGAAATGCAATGAAAAAGGTCTCATGTAGCGTGACCGGATCATGTGTTAAGCTATCAGAACTGTTGTTTAAAGGAATTACAATTGAGTAGGTTACTTACATTAGACAAGTTACTGCTGTGATTAGAACCCTGCCTCTTCTGTGATCTAGAGATGTTATCACCGTCCAAGCCACAGCACCCCTCTCAGTTCAGGAGAAATGCTTCAGCAAATGATTAGGAAGCAGTACCATGACATATTTCTTTTGATCCTTTAAACAGATATACCTGTACCGTTGACAACAGGATTCGAACCTACGAGTGGAGACCCCAAACGATTTCAAGACCATCTCCTTAACCACTCTTCCATGACAACACAATTTAGACTGTTCAATCCTCTACCTTGTTCAAATGTTAGCATTCTGCATTCCTAATTGTTCTACAAAGTACATCTCTACGATGAATACCTGAAACTTTGCTTAATGATACAGCCAATCAATAGGTTGACGTGCACTATAGTATGCTTTGGTTCACCATTTTTTTCTTGGCTCCTATTTGTTTTTATTATCGGCCATCCTCTTGTTTGTTTTACTCAAAGTCTTTAAAGCCCAACATTTCCTCAACAATTTTTAAATAAGCTATTCTTGTCTGTTACATTTATGCAGTTTCATATGAAACTGAGGGGACACATCATAACAAACCATTCAGCCAAGACAAGACAAGGTAACACTTGTCAGTTCTTCAGAAAAGTTTTATTTTTCAGATTTATGTTAACGGAACATCATGAAGGCACGTAATTGTACGATTTATTGTACGTCAACAGTAGTAGTGTACGTTCTAGTTGTAGTAGTGGACGTAGATTCAGACAGCTCTCCGTCCATCAGCCTCCTGTACTCAGCGATCTCCAGCTGCAGCCTGGTCTTGATGTCCAGCAGCAGCTGGTACTGTTCTCTCTGGTTAGCCAGGCCGGCCCTCAGTTCACCCAGCTGTTCCTCCAGAGCCGTCACCTGTCTCTGGTAGCCTGCTAGCATGTTGCCATACCTGCCCTGTGTATCTCCCAGGTTGCTTCGCAGGGATTCAATCTTTTGGAGGAATAGGAGAAAAGACATAAGAATGCATGATGTTTTGATCCAATGTTCCTTGTCGCATCAACCAAAACCCAGAAATACCTTTGCATGCCATACATGTCATTAAGGAGCAGGTAGGCGGTAAGAAATCTTACTCTCAGGGATCACTATAGGTAGCCTGCAGACATAGGAGTCCCAACCCAGAACATCTAGTCTTGGTGTCAAAAGACCTGACCATTTAAATTTCTGAAAATTCTTCCCCCTTTTCGAGTCGATTCTATCCTATCCCATTCTACACTAGACCGTTCTATACCATCTCACTCTGCTCTGAATAGTGATGCATGAGCTCTCGGGATCTTACCATGCTGCTTTGGGATTGGAGCTCAATCTCCAGACTCTGCATGGAGCGTCGGGTCTCGGTGAGCTCGCTCTTGGAAGACTCAACCGTCAAGGTGCTGGCAGAAACTTGGCTGTTGAGTTCGTTGGTCTGGAGATTAAGAAGATCATTAGAAACATTGTAAAGAGAATTAAAGATATAATCGGAAAGAGGAGCCTCCTTTTGTAAAAACTAAGCATATTTGAAAGAAAAATAAATAATACCCCAAGAAATCAAAAGACAAGACATACTGAATCAAGTGATTGTGCACGGGCAACACGTGCAACCACCGGGTTTCAAGCATGACATGGTGCAGCCAGCCCACCTTGGTGAAGAACCAGGCCTCCAGCGCCTTGTGGTTCTTCTCTGTCACTCCCTCGTAGTGACTCCTAATCTCGGCCATGGCGACGGACAGGTCTGCCTGTGGTGCAGCGTCCACCTCCACGTTCACCTGACCTCCCAACTGGGATCGAATAACCAGTAGCTCCTGGAAAAGCACAAACACACAAAATCACACACACATCGACAAAAACATGAACCAAAAGCTTGATTTAACTGTTAACTGTTAATATGGCCTGCTCCACAATCATGTTAGGGTGTCTCTTTCGGTGCCGTTTTGCCTTACCTCCTCGTGTGTCTGCTTCATCTTGAAGAGCTCAAGTGTAAGCCCCTCAATGTCCTCCTTCAGGCTGCTCCTGTCTCTGGTCAGCTCCACCATAACCCCTTTGAGATTAGTAATGTCTGCCTCCACCATCTGATGCATAGCCAGCTCATTCTCATACCTGGACAATGATATAATGCTGCTTAATGCGGATGTACACACTTTTGCTGATTATCAATGCAAGACACGTACAGTCAATGATATACTGTATCTGTGTTTGAAGTTAGGTTAGGTTAGTCAATTAGGTCATCAGCCCCAGCATGTGTTTTAGGACTTCATGTTGCATCATGTAAAAAATCATGGAATAAACACAAGGTGAACTCACTTCATTTTAAAGTCATCTGCTGCAAGTTTGGCATTGTCAATAGATAGGAAGATACCAGAGTTTCCACGGGCGGCCAAGGTATTCTGAAAGAAGGGTTGAATAGAATGGAAAGTAGAGTCTTATTATTCAATGTTCAACAAAATATACACCTTATTTAGATTGTAACTCCCAAAATCCTTTGAATGGTGGAAATGACATTCAAGTCGATAAAGCACAAAAACTTATCAACGCTTACCTGGTACTGAATGTCTTTTATTGTTGCCTGGAAGCCAACCAAGTCATGGGCCTCTGGCAACATCTTGGTCTCCATGAACCTCATGATGTTCAGCTCCAGCTCGCGGTTGGCCTTCTCGAGGATGCTCACCTTCTCCAGGTAGCTGGCCAGACGGTTGTTCAGGTTCTGCATGGTGGCCTTCTCGCTGATGGACTGGTTCATGGAGCCGGTCTGGTTGAACCCTGAGCCCTGACTGATACGGACGCCAAAGCCCCCTGCGCCGCCATACACACTGCCGCCACCGGCTCCAGAGGCCTGGGCACCAGACATATCAGACGAGGAGAACATCATCCTGGAGCTCCTGATGGCTGAGCCAGAAGAGTAACCGCTGCGGCTAGAGAAGGAGGCCATTGAGTTGGTGGTTGTTTCTGAGCGGCTGGTGTGGTTGTTGTTGTTGCTCTGCTGGTCAGGGGCTTGAATGAGCTGCTGAAGAGGCAGCCTCTTATATGGGCCTTCTGAAGGGCGGCTAGGTTTGTGATTTTCACAATAGTTGTTTGACCTAAAATGCTGCCCAGGGCAAGGAATGTGCCCTGGGCAGGGAAAGTGCCTCTGAAACCACATCCCCCTCCCCCTCCAGGCAGCATTGTTTTAACTAGTTTGGTCACACTAAGGGGCTGTGCCCTTTTAGCCCTTTACATCTTGAGGCCATCCAAGCACACCTTCAACATTCTGCTGAATTCCATCAGATTAGTAAATAATGACGATGGTTTATGTTATAAATCCAGATAATTATTTGTCTGATTATTTACTGTTTTGTTCATTACCCATTAATCCATGACTTCACAGATTTATCCTCTGTGCTAACAGCCATTAGGCTGTACCACAGCGCCTGATGTATGTACTGTATATGTATGGGTACGTGAATGAATATGCATGTGTTCATGTTTATGTATGTGTGTATATATTAGTGATGGATTTCATGATTCTTTTCCATGATTCAGTTTGCGTCGGTCAGTTCGTCAAGAAGAATCGTTCAGAATCGTTTGTTTGTTCGTTTGTTCAGTCGCGTTTCCGGTAGCGGTGAATCGAATCATGGAATGCACGGTTCTCAGCGGAGTCAGCTCCTCCCTTGTTCTCATTCTCAAACGATCATGCAAGTCGGTTATCAATCAACAAAACATTACAACTTTAACCAAACGCAGCGGGATTGGGGGGTGGGGGCTGGGGGGTGTAGTTGATTATTGAATGTTTAACATATCAGCAAGCTAATAGACTTGATTTAGCAATGAATGGAGTTTAAAAGTAAATTATGTACAGTTGTGTTTTTTCTGGGCATATTTGATTTTTCTTGGGATAACAGTAACTTAACACTATTGTGAAGATGGTCACCCCCACTCAAGAATCGATCAAGGTCCACCGAGGTCGGGGTCCCGGCTCGCATGCGTGAGAACAAAACATGAAGAACGAGACATATTGACGAGACATTAAAATATTTGAGTAATCGGGCATGACACAGAAAATACAAAGACAGCATGCATTTACCATTTCACTGATATTTAATAGTTTTATCGTGCGCTTGCTCACTAAGCCTCTGCACCACTCAAAGTCAGTGAATCTACAGCGAGTCAGCTACTCAGCGACTTGTGGGTCTGGGAGGAGACGAGTCTGAGATAGAACTAGACAAACGAGATGAACGAGAGAGAATAATCAGATCGGTTCGTTCTTGTTAAAGATTTGTTCATTCAAACTGATTCGGTCACAAACGACCCATCACTAGTATATATTTATGTGTATATATACAGTATATATATATACATATATATATTTAAGTAATTATATATACATGATCACTGGGCCACTTCTCTTTGTTTACATTTGCATTTATACACTTTAATACACTGTGAAGTAAATTATAACGTGTAAAGTGTAAATTAAAATGTGGTGAAGTCACCACATTCTAATTTAAACTTTACACGTTATAATTTATGTTGCTTTGTTTTCGTCTGTTTTGGATGCCCTGTTGGTTCTGTTTGTCTTTACTTTAGCATTTACTTTAGCTTCTATTTTTGTTCATCATTAGTACCTTGTATTTTTATTGTATTGTATTTTATCTTGGATTTTCCACTGCTGCTGGGCTGTTGTAACTAAGGAATATCCCCTCCAGGGGATTAATAAAGTTGTTTTCTATCTATGTATTATCTATCTATCTTTCTAAAACAAATAGTTTTGGTGTTAATAACGTGGCTGATATCTTACAACATAAGATGTCCAGGTACGGGATGTAGTTGGTATTGGTTGGTTTAAATTGTTTTTTTCTTTCACTTCAACTCTCTTAATGGCAGACTGCATTCATGTTTTCATTCAAGAATAAACCATTGAGTTTCCTTCAGTGTTCATCAGGAATGCTATGTGCTATGTATGCAGCCCTGAGGGTGCTCCCCCGCCCCGCCTACTGCTTCTGTGTAGGCCTACAGTGCACCGCTTGGAGTGGTAGGCCAGTTGGACTTCATTCCAACTTCATTCCAATCATTCCATTCTTCTTGAACATCTAGGCCCATATGTCATCATAGTAGCTGAGTAACCAACATAATTGCAATACCTCTTCATCCCTCCTTTTCTTTATTAAACAATCCATGGCGTTGTATCAGAGGGTACTAGAAAAAATAAATTGAAACCAATGTAGGCTACTAGGAACATTTGGAACTAGCTGAATTTGTATTTTTTTACAAATGTGTTGCTTTGAATTTGAGAAATGGATAAAAAATGACCGCTTTCCTAGACCAAATTCTCTCCCAAATGGGATTTGGAAATGTACCATTGTCTTGTTTGTTTAGATCTGGTATGAGTTCCATGTGTTTAACGGTTTATACCTGCCGAGGACATGGTCAGGAGCAGGGGTTGTTGCCAATTCAGTGGTCTGTCCACTGGCCATGGTCGCTCACACCGTCCCCTGGTTACTACCACTAAGGGGCGCCCAAGCCTATGGCCTAAGCCTAAGCCTATATCTATCAGTTAGCGAATGGTCTGTGGAGTGGTATTTGTGGTCCTTAGTGACCTTCTCCATCTCTGGCCGTGTTGGCAACGCTGTTAGCAGAAGAAATGTCAGAGATCATAATAATAATCCCTTGTCTATTAAATATACTCTTTTATTGATTATGCCTGTATTCTTATTGTTGCACTGACTGCATATTGTAGTTTGTGTGGTTATACCAAGAGTTATATATTATATCTGTCCATCTATGTGTTTTTATATATATCCATCTATCTATCTATCTTTATGTCTGTCTGTCTGTGTGTCTCTGTCTGTCTGTCTGTCTGTCTGTCTGTCTGTTCATAGCAAATATGAAGCAATTTAATTGAACTGTTTATAAAGATGAACCGGAGCTCTGTATGGTTCTTGTGTTCCGGGCCAGTTGCTCATTGGTCAGTAGTGTTGTCTGTTAAGTTGTCCTTCTGGTCCGGACCAGTTAAGTGTTCTGTCTCATGGTTGAAGGGGTCTCGAGGGGCTTTTGAGAAACCTTGTGTATTGTATTATTTTTCTTTATTGATCTGAGAAACAGTTAATGGACATACAAGGAACTCAACCGCCATGCTTGCCTGGTTTCCTTTCTGGGTTTAACCCATTAAAATGATTAAACTATTTTAAATCCCCACCTCACACCCTGCAGATCCACCTTCCACTCCCCCCTGTCTCCTCCGTGGTCACGTCAGGGTTCTCATGATACAATACAAATTGTATAGGATATTTCAATCATAGTAATATTGGACTTGGTAGGCGATCAGTTCTGTTAACTTTGAGCTCTTCTTAATGAACAAAATGCTTGATAAAAGGCACAAACTTTCACGTATTCATTCTCACTAATCTATTTAAGACCTTACCTCATCACACTACCTATCACTCCTCCACCTGTCACTTCTCCACCTGTCACTCCTCCAACATCCACTCCTTCCTCAGCTGCCTCTTCCCGGTTTGTGCCAGCATTCTCGTGCGAGTTTATCTGCGGATGCATTGTTCATATCTTTTTTGATTAACACTAAATAGGGTCCTTTTTTATGTGGTGTTTGAATATGTGTACTGTTTGTCGAATTGTCTATTTAAAAACAAATTCTAGCATAGCCCCCGACGTCTTCATTTTCTTACCTTATATCACCCTATATATGTTGTGGCATCCCGCCCCTGAAACTTCGGCCTGAACGGGCCCGAGGGACCGTGAAGGATGGGGTATACCACCCCCACCCACCAGCCGGCGCCAGAGAGCACCTGGACCTTCCCCCCAATCAGCGGGATGGGGGACACCTGGCGGCTGGGAGGAGGAAGGCCCGGAGCCACTATAAGAGAGGCTACAAACCAGAAGCACGGGAGAGGCAGAGACACGCATTGACTGCAGAAGCTTGAGGCTCACGGAGACCCAAGCGCACCCTTGTCCTGTCTGTGATCATTGAATAAACGCCAAAGTCGGCTTAACTAACCGTTGCCACGTGTAGTATCTTTGAAACCCGGCTCATTCTCCAAGCCGGTTACCACAATGCGCAAGTGCATTCAACTGCCGTATATGACATGCATTATTTCTATGCACAAATGAACGCTCCGACTCATTTCTTAATTTTGTATGAACGAGATGCGAGGATCAAAATTCAGAAAAGATCCAGACGTTGCATCACTTGTGCCAAAACCCCTGTTTCATATACGCCAATTGTGCCGTCCTCGGTATGTCTGTTAATACCCTGACGGCCAGCTAAACTCTTTCCCAAAACACAAAGACTCTGCAGACGTATATCTCACTTCCGCAGGTTTATTGGACGCACATGGGAAAAGGTGAACAACACACAAATTGTCTTACAGTGAAAACTAAACAAACTTGTCAAAATAGTGATTACTACCTTAAATTAAATCAGAATACGTACCAACGATGCTATGTAAAGCACAAGATTTTGGCGGATGTAATTAAATTGTTCTGGATTTACATTTGTCAACGGAACACTGAACCAACTAGACGCAAAACGAGTTTACTTCCTGGAGTCACCCGATTGGAACCGCGCGTTTTAAAGAGAACACGTCCTGAAAGAAACGCATACCTGTTACATGGAACTTGTACGCATAACAAAACACTCCCCGCCTGACGTGGATACACATCACCCCACAGTCAATGCACAGCCCATCCTCTTTTTTGCAAAACAGTCCACTTACTAAACAGTCCATTTACTAAACAGTCCATTTACTGTGCCTCTGGAGGTAAAATGAGAACTATTTCATTGACTGGCCTGAGAAAGAGGCTAGTCCCACCTGGTTTGATGATCTTCACCTCAACCTGGCGCACTCTCCCATCCTTGCTAGGGAAGGCCTGTGTAATCAGTCCAAGAGGCCATTCATTCGTAGGTGCTTGGCTGTTCTTAAGGAGGACAACACTTCCAGGCTGAATGTTTGGCTGAGTGGACTGCCACTTCTTGCGGGCCTGCAATGTTGGGAGAAATTGCTTCCTCCAGCGGTCCCAGAAGGTGTTCGACAGGTGCTGAACCTGTCGCCACTGGGACTTGTAGAGGTCAGCAACTCCAAACTCACCCGCAGGAGCAGGAACAATGTTCGTCTTTTGTGTGAGAAGAGCAGCTGGCGTGAGAATGAACGAGTCATCAGGGTCCATAGTCACTGGAACAAGTGGCCTGGCATTGATGATCGCTGCAACTCTGCCATGAAGGTCACCAGCACTTCGTGGGTGTGCTTGTCTTTCAGCTGGAGGAACATTGCGTCCAGAATTCTCCTCGCCAGCCCTATCATTCTCTCCCATGATCCGTCACAATGGGATGCATGTGGGGGATTAAAGGACCAGGTGCAGCCCTTGTCTGAGAGGTAAGTCTTCACTGCAGTGCCGTTAATGTTTAAGGCTATCTTCAGTTCTTTACAGGCGCCGATGAAGTTCGTACCGCGGTCAGAGCGAATGTGTTTGACTGGCCCGCACACTGAAAGGAAGCGCCGTAGCGCGTTAGTGAAGCTAGAGGTGCGAGGGATTCAATGACTTCAATGTGCACAGCTCTTATGCTCATGCACGTAAAGATCACTGCCCACCTTTTACTTTGAGCAAAGCCGCCTCTGGTTTTACGCGAGGAGACGTTCCATGGGCCGAATACATCGAAACCCACGCTGGAGAATGGAGGATCCGTTGACAGACGATCGGCTGGCAGGTTAGCCATTTTCTGGATGCTGAGTGGAGCTGTTTTTTTCTCAAAGTTACGCTTGAGAGATGTGAGACGCCCCAGCGCCTGTGGCCTGTTGTCTGGGAGCCATGGGCGTGGGCTTTTGAAAGGTAATGGCGCCACCCAACTGTTGCTTGAGTCTTTTCGCAGTCCTTCATCCATTATCTTCATGAACGTTGCATCTTGAATGGAGGGAGCCACCTGGTTGTCATCCCTGGTCCGCCTGAACACCGTGCATCCAAGGTAGTCGGTTTCACAGAAAGGTTGGTCCTCAGAATACGCTGGAGGCTCACTGGTGGCTTGGGTTTCACTGAACCTCTCCTTCACATGGAACACGTTGGGGCACGTGTCAAAGAGAGTGGGCCGTTACAGCTCTATGGTGTTTGTGTGGAACGTGCTAATAGTCAGCGGTCTATGGACATTACCTAAGCAAACGTTTCCAACAATGACCCACCCCAGGTCTAACTTCTGTGCGTAAGGCAGGTCGTTCGCCATTCACCTGTTTGCAGACTTTATGCACTCTGATAATGTCCCGTCCCAATAGAACAGACTTTCCCCACCACAGACTTTCGTGCATTTGTTGGTGACCTGGGACAATGGTGAAGCTCGATTCTGCTCCCCGCCGTACTCAGAAGCAGGGTCAGCCTCCTGCTGCCAGGGTGCGGGTCCAGGGTGAAGCGCTGTATTGTGCCTGTCGCTCTTACACTCAGAACACTGGACATTTAGTTTGCAATTCTTTGCTATGTGAGACGAGGAAGAGAGACATTTAAAGCACACATTGTTTTCTCTGAGGAGTGTTTTGTGCTCGTCAATGGGCTTCTCTCTGAATGTTCGGCACTTACGGAGAGGATGTGGCTTTTTGTGCAACAGACACAGATTGTCGCCGTCGGCGTATCTTGTTGGAGGCTCACCCGTGTCAGATGTGGCTCTTGGTAACACATCTGTCTTGTGGACGGACGCTTCCCGCTGTCTGTTCGGCTTCCACGCTATCCTCTCTGTTCTGGGGGCCGTGTCTGTGTAGCCGATGAGGCTGAAGCTTGGATCATTTGCAATGTGAGCCTGCTGGCTTACAAAATCGACAAAGAAGCCAAAAGGAGGGTAGCTCACTTGGTTTTGATGCTTGTAGGCTGCACCAACGTTCACCCACTTGTCCCGGAGACGAGACGGAGTTTCTGTACAATTGGGTTGACGCCTCTCGCCGTGTCAAGGAAGGCTAGGCCTGGTAAGTCTCCTTCAGCTTTAGCAGCCTGCAGTTCCATCAGTA
>OOFH01116846.1:0-11150 GCA_900323355.1 Merlangius merlangus | reverse complement strand
TCGAAACTCTGAATGTTTGTTTGTTTGTTTGTTTGTTTGTTTGTTTGTTTGTTTGTTTGTTTGTTTGTTTGTTTGTTTGTTTGTTTGTTTGTTTGTTTGTTTGTTTGTTTGTTTGTTTGTGTGTGTGTGTGTGTGTGTGTGTGTGCGTGCGTGTGCGTGTGCTCTTGAATTAGAGCCAAATGGGAAACTGTCACTTCCTCATACCAGTAGTTGTTTTATGTGTTATGATATAAGCGACTGAGGTCACCATCTAGTGGAAAGAAAAATATCTGCAGGAAATAATCTGCCATTGCTAACAAAAGTATTGAATCAAACATACATGAATCATAATATCTTCCCCTACATAGGAAAATTAAATTCAATCAATGCATATCTAACCATGCATGTTCATGCAAATACACAAGCAAACAATTCAATACTCACAATAATAGATAAATGCAGGTGTCACATGATTTCCATGAGCTGACGACAATCTAGTCAAAGCACACTACTCTGAACCATTTGCATTATAATGGTGGCTTGACTTGAAGATTATCTATATAGATGACACAACATGGTGCCAGAAGCTGCCAGACCTCCCAGTGGGGGAGCCTGTGGCAGACTGTCGCACTCCTTGTTGGTCAATGAAACCCCCTTCCATTACTTTTTGGGATAGGCTGTGATGATGTGAACTTACAAGATCAGGATGGTTCCAGGATGATAATTGACATGCTTTTTCAGTCGCCGCGTGTATTAGTGTAATCCATTTGTGGCAGTATAAACTTAATAAAATAATAGTTAGTTAATAGACATTTTTATTATTTACTGATAAATCAGTATCAGTAAACAATTCCATTTTTCCATTTTTCTATTACATATTATTTTCTTAAGTTTATTCCTAGTTCCGTCTTGTGTTCCTGATCATTGGAGCTGAAAGACAAAAGCAAAGTTCCCTACCAGGGTTTTGAAGAACAAGTTAATGGAGTTCCTCTTCTCTAACTTTTTGGGGGCTTTGGCGGATTCGTCTCCACCCTGAGCAGCTTCTGAGGGGGGCTTGTTTTCTACAGAGGCCTCTGCCGTTTTGGTGGCAGCTTTAGGCTCCTCCTTGGCCTTGGTATTTTGGGCTGCCTCCGTGGCTGCAGGGGGTGCAGCAGTCTCCTTCTTGGGCTCTGCAGCCTGAATGTGTCGTCAAACCAATTAAGAATCGCCCCTATTGAGCGGTACAGCTATCGGAGCAACGTACAGGATGACAAACTTTGGGACACAAACATCTGGGACGTCTGGTTAGGACACCGACAGCACAGGGGGGGGGGAGGGGGACCTCGAAAGCCACGCAGATGAGATTATCACTCTTAAAGCGTATAGTGACAACGTTTGTTTAGTCACAACAGCTAGGTTTTAGACAGCATGCGTTTGCATTTCCCCGTCACATGGAAAACAGAGCGAAACACGACAAGCGTACGTCTGATTAATTCACTGGTTAAACAAACAGTAGTAGCCCCAGGCTCACAGCCATCATCTCACTATATTTACCCCTCCGGCAGTTCTCCTGAGGAGCCGAACTCCACTCGTGGAGGCGGATTGGACTTTAGCTGCCATTTGGTTTACCAGTACCTCCAATCACCACAATGCTCATGTTATTCTGCATCTCATAACGTCAACACCTGCATTTTCAATGCTCATTGCATCATTGATATAACATTGATTCAGTTGATAATTTGAATCATTAGTACCTTGGGCTTGAAGAAGGAAAAGAAGGGGGACTTTGCTGCAGGTTTCTTGTCTTCCGGCAGGGGGGCTGCCGCCTGTGGCTTCACATCCGCCTCCAGAGTGGTGGTCTTGGAGGCGTCAGCCTTCTTCAATGAGTTGAAAGAGAAGACGTCATTGAGTTAAAAGCTAAAACTTGAGTTATAGCTACAGTTTATGTCTGCCGAATCAGCCAGTAGTTTGCCCAGCCGCCACCTGCCAAAACGATTGGAAGGATGAAGAAAGGCCAAATGAACCAAAAACACCCCAGAAGAAAAAATTAGAAGAGGATGATTGAATCCCGGTATGAAGTAGGAACGACCCTTGCGTCATGCAGAGCAGCAAAATAATCAATACAGGGGTTTATGGAAGAAGTCGGGTCAGATGCTCCAAAAGGTTTACCTCTACTTCTACAACAACAGGCTCTGGGACCACCTCCTCTACTGTCTGCAGAGAAACAATTTGCAGACATATAGACGTGGGCAACAAACAAACAACAACAGAGCTTTCTGATGCTTATTAATATTAAAAGAAGTAGCTTATGTGATATTAATTAAGGCAAGAAGGGGAAAGAAGTGAACACGCTGAGCTGTTGGGCATGACATCGCTTGGGATTCACATTAGCTTCAAGAGGTTCCAGTTGGCAATACATTGAAATAGCTTCACCTTTCTGTCAATACAAAACTACTGGAACAAAATGGATTCCTTCAAGTGTAACAGCTCTGCCTATAGTCAACACAATCTAAGTAGGATGAATATTATTGAAGAAAAGCCTCACAGGGCCTAAATGATATTATTCTCGTTTGATTTACCTGCACCTCGACAACTGGTTGTGGCAAGCACTCCACTGTTTCCTGGCAAGACATTTTTTAAGGGGTTTATTGGATGTCAAAGTATAGTATAGTTAATAGTTAATGATAGACTACAGGAGTCACAGAGACTTAAACTGGTCTATATTATAAACCATTTAAAAAAGGATCTATCATAGGGCTAAGGATATCTTCTAAGAAGGATCATTCATCCCCTGATTGTGCTACGCTGGTTACCTTGACTTCTACAACAGGCTCAGGCTCGTCCGGGACAGTGTCCTGGAGAACAAAACTGATTTTATATTAAGGTAAATGTAGAATGCCAAATATTTTTCTGTATTTCTAGATATGTGCCATATTTTATTCCATTAGACAGCTTTTATGCTTGGTTACGTTTACCATGCTACACATTCGGAAATTAATCAAATTAAACTTTAGTTTCTGTGCAAATGCACTATATGCAATGTCTATTTACCTTCACGCTCAAAGAAAAGCTTTCCTTAGAAAGAAATACCATATGTTATTTTCCTCTTTACCTGCACTTGATCAACTTGTTGCAACACTTCCTGGATTTCCTGCCAGAAAGTGATTTAATTTCAAACATTTATGTTGGTTAGAATGTCACATTTTGTCTAGTTTGAGAGAAGATTGTGATAGATGCCAATTGTCCTCAATGGACCTCAGAGGGGATCGAGGAATGGATGTATTTCCATATCCTTACCTGGCCATTTATAAAGATTGTTAAAGTCAATGTAATTGAATTTGATGACACTGACAGATGGCTACCCATGTAATTCTCATTTGAACACAGTCATTTGTGCAGTTCTTGCCTCTTCCGGGTGAGAGCAATGTGAGTTTAATGTGGTTAGATGCAGTGTCTGACGGGAAGCTAGCACAGTCAGTGGGATATTAGGAGACTAATGAGAATCAACTGTACCACTGCAGCTGTCTTGGCTGGGGCATTGGCTCCACTTGACGGGGCACTCTTGGGTTTAGATGCCTCAAATTTTTACATACATTACATAAATATGTTATCATGGAACACACACAGGGACACAATTCTCTTTAGAAATTATTATAGTTATCGATCCAAATTAATAATGGTATATGTGTCTATATCTCGCTCCCATCTTTACCTTTGAACGGAAAAAGCTGCTCAGTGTCTCCTTAGCCGATTTGCCCTTTGCGGCATCTGGCTGCTTTGCAGAGGCCTTCGCCCCTTCCTTTGGTGTGGGTTTCTGTTGCTGGGCGGCTGGCCCCCCTTTAATTTCCATTTTAGGTGGTTCTGGAGGAGGGGGAGGTGGGATAGACATTCCTTTGGCTGCAGCCGGAGGCTCAGGTACTTGTGCGACCTACAGCATTGGAGGGAGGGATCACATCTTTATTTTATTGTTGCTCACAGGGGGATGCGTTTCCAAAAACACTTTCCCCCAGTGTTTTCACTGGGGGAAAATGAAAACAAAGCAAATAAAGGAATGTGTTTATTATGTGGCAAGATATAAGTGAGTTGATCCAAGTGGCAAAAGCATCTTCATGTTATTTCATAATGAAAAGGCTGTACAACCTAATGCAACATAATCAATGTAATACACTGAGTGCTCACAGTTGTAGAGGCTACCGTTGGCGGAGTCTCCTTCGGGGGCTGTTCCACGTCAAAAAAAAATAAGCGGTTAGTGGGACAAATTAATGAATACAAAATTAAAAAGAAACATCATTGGTTGGAGGGTGCGCCATAACTCAAAATGGTAGGAAAAAGCAAGCATCGGCCATTTAGTGAACTATTTTAAAACATAGGAATGCAGAGGAAAATGTCCTCTGTGCGCTGGAAGTCGGTTTGGTGCAGTCAATCTCATTTTCCATGTTACTATTATTTCATATTTTCCCAAAATGTGTGGCCACAGGCATACATAGTGATGACTCTACGTGTGGGGCTATTTATGTTTTATCTGGGTGCATTGTGATCACCTGATCTTTTGTAACATCAGGGGTAGCTGTTTCCTTTTTTTGCGATTTAGTAGGAGTCACCTGTATTACAAGAAAAAAAATATCTTCACTCATGTTAATTTACATCATACGCACACACATACAAACACAAAGGCAAAGAAGCAAACGTAGCAGAAAAGTAAATGTCATGGCCTTCTGATCAAATATCAAGGCATCCTTTCATATTTCCAAGAAAAAATGAAATAAATTAGGTACATTGTAATATTAAATGTTTAACATGAATGTCTATGGGTTGGAATTCATACATGATTACTTGGACAAAACAGAAGCCTTTTCAGATAGGCAGACATAGGCCGCTATGATAGCCCCACACTGAGCCACACAGAGGCCCAGGGACAGAGCACATACAGTACATACACTGTCACTGGGACAGCCATTGTCTGGTGGAGATGGCGTAGGCCTGCCCTCGCTCTATCTTCACACATCTCAACTTCCAGAAGCACAGGCCTTCGTTGTGAGCTCACACTATGGCCGAAACAATGGCCGCCACAGTGCCGCATGTTGGGAGACTTGATTAGAAGGGGGCTGGGGGCAATCCTAACTCTTTAAACAGGCACTGTTCCAAGTAGAGGCACGATAAAGACGAGGAAGACACAATGGCTTCCCGTTGTACTGCTTTCATCGCGCGCCGTCAACATGACAGATACATTTCTGAACAAAACGATTATTACTTTATTTTATATGGAATGGGGCCTATACCCAACAATTTACCCTGGGAAAGAATACACAAAGCCACTGCACTCATGGAGAAGAAGAAAATTGCAGTACACATTTAATTAATTTCTAAAATGCAATGCATAGTATATAGTATACATTTTCCCTAATTACGTTATTTAGGAGCTTTATAAAGTTGCCTTCAAAAATCACTTCTTCCACCTCCACCTCTTCTTATTTTACTTTTTTCAATCCTTATATATAGAATATTGAAGAATTTACTTCAATATTGTAGGACAGATTAGAAGCATATTTTGAGGAAAACGCAATCAAATGCAGGTTCTGACTATATAACCTTTACACCTATGATTATTTATTTGATATGTTGCACTTACTAGTGTTTTGAAGAAGTTCATAACTGGATTCTGGTCGCTCTCCTCTTTTGTCTCCTCTGGATGACTCTTTTGATCGTCGTTATCAGTTTGTCCTGCTGCTAGTTTAAGATCTAGAGTCACACTTTTTGGCTCCTCAAGCGTCTCTGAGTCTTGATTCTTCGCTGTGTCGGCTTGCTCCTATATGCCACAAAGAATTTGCCTTTGAGAAGTAGAAGTAGAAGTGAAGCTGATATGCAAGCAGTGAGTGTGTTTAATCGCAGCATTGAGATGGGACCACAATTCCAACCATGCCTCTGCCTACTCAGGCCCATGGCAACAATCACCCTTTTATTAATGCCCGTGCCCCCCCTCCACACACACATCCTCATTGATATTCAACAATGCCTAGGCGATATGCTCTGAGAAATGTCAGAAATATTTGGTCCCTTCCTGTGTTGTAATTGCAAGACTCTTTACATATTGTAAAGTTTTCACCAATGAGGGAATGTTACTACATAACCGTTGTTGATGTTAACTATTCAGACTTTAATAGCACACATTTATGTATCGCACAATCGTCACAATTTTAAATAATGTGAAATGTTAAAATAATAGTAACAACAAGAAAGGAGCCATCTCACCAACAGTTATGAGATTTTTATTTAAAATTGTTACATTGCCTGACACTACATTATAATCGAGAGCTATCTGCCCTTTCTAATGTAAACAGAAATCATTGTTTAAAAATGCAAATCAGACGTTCTACAATGTAAACATCATAACTGACATAAAACAGCAGCAAATGAATAGCTTGATTATATTATAAAGTATTTGCTATTTCTCATCTTCATTTAGCTTCACATTCATCATAACAGGACAAGGAATGAAGATGTTTCAACACTTTCAAGATTTGATGCTGACTCTTCCACAGCTGATGTTGTCAGCATGACTGCATCCCCTTCACTAAAACAGACACGTTTTGTTCACTGTCACCAAAAGTGTTGACTGTGTATGTATTGTTTGGTTCTTCACATTCTAGCGGTAATGCCCTATGTTCCAATGTCACTTCATTGCGTTCATATTCCTTAGTACTATCTATCTACTATCTATTTTATTGAGTTCAATTGCCCTGTGTGCCCCCTCTTGTGGCTCCATGTTCACTCCCATCTCAATTACTGGATCACCCAAAGGAACGAAAGTGTATTTGGTTTCAGCAGCATCTGTGGAAATGTTTATTTCTTCAATGTCATTCACAGCATGCTCTGTAATCCACTTGGGAATTTGCAATTCTTCTCCAATAGTGTTGGCACTCGGTTCCAACGTTTTCTCATCGGTGGGAGACATTAAATCAGCAGTACTTGTCAAATTTTCTTTTAATATTTTAGAATCCTCATCAATGTGTGATATCTCTTGGGTGATATTCTCTTGATTTCCGTTAATCATGACCTGTAGCTATTCAGGTTTTGGTTCATCAACGAAGATATTAACAATGTCTTGCAAACATTGTTTTGGTATTTCAGGGAACTGGTCGGCTGCCTCAGTCATTTCTGTGTCTTTAAGCTTAAACCTTTGTTCAATGCAATCCAATTACAAATCCTCAGGGCTGGTATCCTCCAGTTGTAGCTTTTCAAGATCTTGAAGGCTGGACTCCATGAGTCCTTCCAATACATTGGGGGGTTCATTTCTGCTGGATTGTTCATCAGAACATTCGGCGACAATGATGAGTTCATTAGACATGGCATCAATTGCTGCTTCTAAAACCTTTTTGGCAACAGACTCTTCTTTGGGTGAGATGACATTGTCAAGTAGAGGGTCACCATTAAAGATGGCACTATGCTCATAGTGCCCAAAAAGAGGCATCACATGTGTAGCACTGAGTGTCTTTTCCACAACTTGAAGACAACATACGTTGGCTTCAACAGAAGGTTCAGCAGGGACAATACCTTCAAAATAATTAATGAGAGAATAGATGGCAGACTCCGGTACCACTTCAGCAACCAGGTGTTGATTATTAGTTTTGAAAGCATAGATAGCAGGATTGTATTCTTGTTGTTCTGTCATTGGAAAAGACTTATCAGGTATTGCAATCTCTTCTTCCACTGTAGTAATCCTTGTCGTCAAAGGTTTTTCGAGGAAGGATTCTTCTGGCTGAGTTTGGATTTCTTGGGGTTTGTTATCTGGAACGAAAGGCTCCCATATTTTTGATGGCACATCCATGTCTGCCACAATCATAATTTCAGCTGCAGTCTCTTCTTTTTCAAGGTGATTTCCCTTTGAGGGATTAAGCCAATCCACTAGTCTTTCGGTGTCAACATTCTCATGGATAACCTCTTTAAGAGGAGTACTGTCCTTGATTGGCGTTTGCTGCTGACCGGCAGGAACCTGAATTTCTCCTGCAGGAACTTGAGTCACTGTAGGTTCTGGAATTGCATGCAAAATATTAGATTTTTTTTCCAATATCTGAATAACTGCCAGATTTCCCAGGGAGCCATCGCTTTCCGTCAAACCAACCCGAAGAGTGGAATGGTCAACTTCTGTTTCGAGCGTGGAACCATCTGTAGCTTCTTCTCTGGAAAACTCAGTTGCAAATTCAGGGGCTGTTTGTTTCGGCTCTGTTTCAGATTCCTGAATATGAAAAGTTTCAGTTTCTTCAGTTTTGCACTCAATTAGAACTTCTGCTGACATTTTGACTGGCATGTCATCAGTGGACGCCAAATTAGCCTCATATACAGCCAGAGTACAATCAGTATTTTCTGGAAGCTTTCTGGGCACTACATCTGCTGAAGCATGTTTGGAAAGGGAATCTTTTTCTTGATAGAAGGTTTCCGGTTCTTCTAGAATGGATTCTTTTGTGGCATTTCCTTGCACAGGTTCAGTGTTTTTCATCTCAAGGACATTGGCTACCTGATCAACAACCATGTTCGTTTTGATTTCGCTGACTTCATGCTCCTCTGAGACGTCCATGCTCTCCGCTCCGTGCACCTCCTTCTCCTGCAGCCCATTGCTCTCCACGATGACCACTTCACTGAATACAATCTGGTTTGTCTGGGAATCCATCCTCTTCTCACCTTTAATCTCTTCTTCCTCTGTAGTAACGTTTTCAGGCAAAGGTTCTTTGAGGAAGGATTCCGGGCGAGTTTGGAATTCTAGGTCTTTGTCATCTGGAACGAAAGGCTCCCATATTTGTGATGGCACATCCATGTCCACCACACTCATCATTTCAGCTGAAGTCTCTTCTTCTTCAAGGTGATTTCCCTTTGAGGGATTAAGCCCATCCACTAGTCTTTCTGTTTCAACAATCTCATGGATAACTTCTTCAAGAGGAATACTGTCCTTGATTGGCGTTTCCTGCTGACCCTCAGGAACCTGAATTTCTCCTGCAGGAACTCGAGTCACCGTAGGTTCTGGAATTGCAGGTAAAATATCAGAATTGTTTTCCATCATTTGAACAACTGGCAGATTTCCCGGGGAGTCATCGCTGTCCGTCACAACAACCCGAAGAGTAGAATGGTCAACTTCGGTTTTGAGAGTGGAACCATCTCTAGCTTCTTCTGTGGAAAACTCAGTTGCACATGCAGGGCCTGATCCTTTCGCCTCTGTTTCAGATTCCTGAATATGAACAGTTTCAGTTTCTTCAGTTTTGCACTCAATCAAAACTTTGTGAGCTATGGCCTCTGCTGACATTTTGACTGTCATTTTTTCAGTGGACGCCAAATCAGCCTCATATACAGCCAGAGTACAATCAGCCTCATATACAGCCGGAGCACAATCAGTATTTTCTGGAAGCTTTCTGGGAGCTACTTTTGCTTGGGCAACTTTGGGAAGGGAATCTTCTTCTTTGTAGCAGGTTTCCAGTTCTTCTAGAATGGATTCTTTTGTGACATTTCCTTGCAAAGGTTCAGTGTTTCCCGTCTCAATGACATTGGTTAACTGATCAACAACCATTTTTGTTTTGATTTCGCTGACTTCCAGCTCCTCTGAGGCTTCCATGATCTCTGCTCCGTGCACCTCCTTCTCCTGCAGCCCATTGTTCTCCACGATGACCACCTCACTGAAAACAATCAGGTTTGTCTGGGAATCCATCCTCTTGTCATTTGCAATCTCTTTGCAAACAGGTTCACCAATAATCAGAAACTCAGATTCTTCTTCCGTTACTACTTCCAAATGTTCTTTAACGAAAAAATGTATCTCTTCTTTGGCAGCAGGTTCTGGATATATGATCAGAGCAGTCTCTGTAAAGTTGTCTTCAGTCTGCGTGAAGGCATCTTCTTTAAATATCTTCTTGGTCTGCGTTGCAATTTCAGTATAATGGGGTTCTAATTCCATATGCGATGAAATTATGTCCGTAGTGGCTTCTTTGTTACACGTACCTGATTCCTTTATTGTGAAAATCAACATTCATATTTGAATTAATAGATATTTCAGTTTCATGTTTTTTGCTGTACAGTTCAGCAACCGTGAGATCAACACAATTAATCAATGTGTTTTAATGTTTACATTTACTTTTAGATTTTCAAAGTAATAATCAATTCAAACATCAAATGATACAAACCCTCAGCCACATGGATCACTGAAAAATGATAAGATATTACTTAAATGAATATGAAGACAACACTTCTCAACGGCTGTTGAGGAGAAGGCGCCTCTTCATCATCCTTGAGATCCCCTTTGGCCTCATCCGTCTGCTGTTTTTGAATGGTTGGGACACTTTTTCGGGAAATTACCTGAGCTTCTGTGGAAATCCCTGGGATGTCCTTACTGCCGTTAACTGGTGCGTCAACATTGAAGCCGTCTGTTTCAACTATCGATTCTTTATTTTCGGCGTTTGTGGTCAGCTCACCATTTGGCTTTTCAGCCTTCTCAATGGTAGCTGTGAATGAGAAATGATTGTTGTAATGAGCTATAATAAATCAGGTTTGATAATATCAACATGATAATAAATAGTCTATTAATGAATTACTATCAATATTATTAGCATTGATAATTTGACGTTTATCACTATTATGGCTAAGTTAATACCTAATATGTTTCTAATGTAATTACGGTTTGGATCCTGTTCATTAATGATTCATGCACACTGCATTGTCTGATCTACCAAAGGATGATGAGCCGATATAATATGCTGTAATGAAGTTAATCTAGAAACAAGAACACTGAATGTGAAGCATAGTACATTTATTCAAGCCACAATGACCACATAACATCCACAAAGCAAACATGGGTTAGTCTGCTCTGGGAAGAGTGACATAACAGCCCATCATCGATAGAACGTCTTGCACAAACGACTTGTTGAAATTCTGCTTGCAAATTCAGTGCTTGAGGCTATGGTTCAGTAACAGATCAAACAGCTGCACTCTGTACATATCCATGACAACACAATTAGTTTACCTTGGCAGACAGAATACCTAATATAACGGGGAGTCACTGTGTTTACAGAGCATAACCCAATCATCTCAGAGTAATCCCATCTACAGTCATATCAAAATAAAACGTCTGTATTTGTGTGTGTGTGTGTGGGTGGGTGTGTGTGTGTGTGTGCGGGCGGGGGTGTGTGTGTGTGTGTGCGCGTGTATATATATATATA
>OOFH01116535.1:0-12485 GCA_900323355.1 Merlangius merlangus | reverse complement strand
ACATGGCGGGTGACTGGTCTCGAGATGAGGGAGTAAACTCATGGTCCAAAACAGGCCACAACGGGGGGCCAATGTGGAAGAAAAGTATTACTGCAGCTTCACGTGAAATGTCTTCATATTAAAAAAAGACAAAAGAGTCATCATAAATGAATACATTAATAATAGAGAAGCAACCACACTCGGCCTACTGTGGATTTAAACTGGGCTGCCACCAAGGCAGCGAATTTGCAAGAAGAAAAAAAGAGATGAGTTTGTTAGGATGAAAGCAAAATTAGAAACTTTACGTCTTCATTTATCACAGGAGAAAAAGGACGTAATCAGTAATGTGCAACAATAATTTAAGTTTACATAAGTTTATAAAAAAGAAAGAAAAAAAAGAATCTCTACTCGTCATCTCTTGCAAAGCTGCTCTATGGAATGATATATTCAGCCCGTTATCGGAGCGAAACAAAACACTGACCAAACAAAACAACCAGCAGGGGCCTTGGGGAACATACAAATACAAATGGTATTGTAAAACGGACATTGTGGAGAGCTGAGCTAGGTCCAAACTGTATATTTTTTTATCTGTAAAATAAATCTTTTTTTTTCCTTTTATGAAATGTGGGAGGGAAGTTTTGATAGCTTTTGCTGGGCTACTAAATTTTAGTAGGCCAGTTGTAGATCAAACATCTACAACCCGGGGTCTTGGATCCAGAGCTCCAAACGGCTGGCAGTAACACCGCAGGCTGAGCATCTAGTCAGAAGAGCAGGTATTAAACATTGTTTGTATTTCTGCTCTGGAGCAACCAAAGTTTGTTGCAATTCAACAAGGGCCAATTTGTTTTAGCCCGAAACTAAAACGTTGGTGAAACTTTTACTTCTGCATGATTTTGAAGTGAATAACACCTTCAACAGATTGGGATAACCCGGGACTTTTAAGATTTGCCCTCGAGTGTCAACACAGCGCTTACAACGGAGGCTGAAGTCTAGAGTCACTGAATTACCATCTGGTTCACTTCGTTTGTGAAGAAACTCTCAGCTCCATTTTAAATCTGAGCCGTGGTAAATGAGTAGTTCTGTTGAGTATGAACTCCCGGTTGATTCAACCGTTTATCACACTTCCTGAAGACCAAACGGTCACACTGTACTGCCTCAAACCCAACTGAGATGGGAATGCATCAGTCGTCACCTCAAGGGCACCACAACCCTGGCTGAGCAAGATACCACTTGTTTCATGCAAAACCTACACTTCTAATTATTGAAAGGATTTGATGGAAATAAGACAAAAACAAACTAAAACTCAATCTTTTAAGTTATTAAATTTAATTTTTTTCCTTTGGGGGGGGGGACGTAAAGACGATCTTGTTTGCTCACACCACTACATGTGAAACACCAGAAGAAAGAAACGGTTAACCTGCACAATAAAAACGTAAATCCAACAGTTCACAGTCCAGAAAGGTGCTATTTGAAAGAGTTTCTCAGGGGCTTGAGAAAGGCTTTGTCAGAGCAGACGCATCCTACAAGTCAAATATCTTCTGCGCTCCGCCCAGTTGACACCTCAAGACGTCAGGACATTTTGTATTTTTCTTTTTTTGTCGTTATGTTACCGAATGGAGAACCTTTCCAAGACCAGGTGCTGTCTCCCCAGACTACACCATAGTGGAGGGGGGAATCTCATCCCATCCAGGGGGGGGCTTCCCCCTCGTTGGGTTTCGACGCTGGTCCTCTGGGCCTCCGTCACACTCCGCTGGCAGCCTCAGAGCCTACAGCACTCCCCCTCCTTCGTCATCCCCTCTCTGTCCCTTTATATAAAACCATCTCCATCTCTCCGTCCTCAGACCATGTAGGAGTTCTGGTTCTTCAGCTTGTCCAGCTCTTTGCTCTGCTGCCTCAGGAACAGGATCCTGGGTGACACGGACAGGAGGCACACGGGTCAATGGAGCTCATTCAAACCCACGTTACATCATTCCCTGATCGATGAACCCACGCATGTTAAACGTTACCCAATCATTCCATGTTATGGTATCAGTTATTGAATCATTAAACCCCGATGTTGTAGGTTATCGAATCCTGAACCCCCTTGGTTTTATGTGGTGTAGTGACCCCTCACCTCTGCTCCCTCAGCGTGGCCTGGATCTCACACACCCTGACCAGAGAGCGCAGGTTCTTCAGCTCGGTGCAGATCTCAGACATGTACAAGCTCCCCATGTTGTGGAAGTCCTCGCGCAGCCTAGCCGCCTGCGAGACAGAAAAACACCCAGCCTTACGTTGCTGACCTTGCCATCATTAAGAAGACAGTGAAGCACCTCAACTGTCACAATGAGGGCAGGAAAACAAAAACGTATCCCCACTCCTGCTACAGAACTGTATGAACTGTGGACACGCGTCACAATAACAACTGTGCAGAGCTCAGAACTCAACGAGAACCCACTTGAACAGGACCATCCATCAAGTCATTACAACTGTCTTTTTAAGCCTGCAATGGTTTCCACTAGGGGTGTGAACGGTTGCAAAAAATTGTAAACGGTCACACAACCCATTTGTTCTCGTGTACACGGTTAACCGGTTTTTTTTATCAATTAATGATTTTTAAATTTATTTTTAAAGTGGACCGCAGTCGCGCTATAGAGGGATTATTTGTTTATCAACACGGCGGATGCGCGAGCAGAATGATCGCAAAAAGAACATTTGTTTGACCGGTTGCCATGGTTATCTCTGTATGGTTAATTTATTATTTTTATTTAGGATGTTATCAGCTTACTGTTACATTAAACAGTAATCAGAAAACGCGGTTATATGCTATGGACCCTATAGTATCTGTGGTATAAAGGCTGGGACAAATTTGGAATTATAAATATGTAAACTTTCTGTTGAAAGTATGGGCCGTCAGGATTCCCATTTAAACAATGGCGCGGTGATGTATATATTCTTTTTTGTTTTCGTTTACTGATTTTCCGTAACGGTTATGATTTACTAACCGGTTACACGTGTACCCGTGCACACCCCTAGTTCCCATCTCATATTGAAAGTCCTTTTGGGGCAAACCCCAATTCCACTGGCCTTGCAGTAGTTTACCCTTCTTCTACCGTTGTAGAGACAGCATTAAACACTTGAAGCATGTTATAGCCATTTGGGACTTTTTGAAATGGGAGACAATCTGGTATAATTGCGTTTTAGTTGGACAATTTGACCTGTAATATGCCCCTCAAATCATTTAACACGGCACAAATTGGATTTTGGATGGCTTACCTGTGTCTATTACTAATCTCAGAAACCATTCATCATTACCACGAGTCATCTCTAGGGGCAATAGGCAATGTTTCTAGACACCCAGCAGAACCTGAGCAGATACCTGATGTAGCTAAAGCAGAAGGGGCCCATATAGTCTCACCAGCTAGGAATAAGAAGTGACTTTATGTAAAACCATGTCATTTTAGGAACGTGCCGATAAGGAGCAGGTGTAGGAGAGGGGGATGTTTTAAATTCAAGTGTGAACCTATGGACTGGAAGCGGTCATCTTGGAGCAGGAGGGCCCTTTGCTTGGTGAGACCATAAGGATAAAACTCACAGCCAATCACATTAAAGAAGTCATGACGCACTAAATGAGCGCTGCCATTTCCCAGCCACACAGGCTTTTATCATGTTTATTCAGTCCATTTTAGATATCATTGTTTCTACTGCACCGTCACTAGGGCTGGGCGATATATATCGTGTGATGATATAAAAATGGCTATCGTCTCATATTATGCTCTATCGTTTATATCGTCTTGTCGCAAATCACACTCTTTACGGTAATATTTTTCGTCATTTGGACGACGCTTTACATTATTCCACACGGCACATGAAGGAAACACAAACAAACATGGAGGAGAGTGAACGTGACAATTCTGAACAGGAGAAGAACTCCGACGACCAGCCAAGACAAAGTGAGCTCGTACCTAAAAGAGTGGCTACTTCTATCGCATGGACGTGGTTTGGGTTTGAAAAGTCAGACACGAACCAGAAAAACGTACATATTAAAGTATGCCGCAAACCGGTCCCCTCACCAGACTCAAACACCACCAACCTATTTTACCACCTACGAAAGAATCACGACAACAGTACAGAGTCCACGGATGAAATCCACAAAAGTACAGTTGTCGAGTGCTCAAAACTTACTTGTTATATTCTATATATTTATATTGTGAGCCTTATTTTGCTGTATTGGTTTAAACTTGAAAGTGTTCCATGTTTACATTTCATATTTTATAGGCCTGTATTCATTTTTGTTTGCCGCTACAATACAAAGTTCTACTGTTAGACTATTGGTATGGTTGGTTTTTTATATTTTTGAAAACCAACCAAAAAAGTGTTTTCTATTTACTTTTTTATATTTATACATTCATATTTAATATTTTGTTCCATGCATAATTTGCACAAAGGTTCTAAATAAAAGGAGAAAAATAATCATGAATAAGTTATCTTTATTTGTAAAGTATATAATTCAAAATGTAATACGAAATAGGCCTTTCCATGTGGTCATTTTATATAAACGATTTATTCATTGAATTTACAGAAAATGTGCTATATCGTGATAAATACCGTTATCGGGATATGAATGACCTATATCTGGATATGATATTTTGGTCATATCGCCCAGCCCTAACCGTCACTGATACTTTTCTCAGGCCTCACTTCCCTCGTTTGTGGAGTTCTGCAGTGTGATTAGAGAAACCCACCCCGTCAGCCTCCAGATCAGCACCGTCTCACCCGGTCCTACCCTGACCACCCGGTCAGCCTCCAGATCAGCACCGTCTCACCCTGTCCTACCCTGACCACCCTGTCAGCCTCCAGATCAGCACCGTCTCACCCGGTCCTACCCTGACCACCCTGTCAGCCTCCAGATCAGCACCGTCTCACCCGGTCCTACCCTGACCACCGTGACCATCTGCCGAGGTCTCACCTGCTTCTCCGTGTGTTCGCCTGGCCACCCCTGGACATGCCTGATGAGGTTCTCATCAAAGTGGGTGGCCAGGGAGGGGGTGAAGGAGCCCGGGGCGCTGGGCTGTGATTGGCTGGCACCGCTGGAGGAGGTGGAGGAGGCCGCCGCCATGCCGGCTCCACATGCGTTTGGTCCAGGGGACGGATTCTCCTGGCTGCAGGGGGAAGTGAATTAGTTTGGAGCCATTCTACAATGAGAAACGGGGCCTGGAGTCCCCACAGTTTACTGCTTTAGCTCAGAGTTTTACCAATGGAGATAGGCGGACCTTTAATGGCACTTGCAGGGGGTATATAAAAATGGATATGTATATAAATAAATCTATTACATAAAAAATAACGAGAAAGGAGAAGCTGCAGATTCTCGGTTTTAGCTGCATGGAGCTCGTAAGTCCTCCCCTTCTGGAAGACCCCCATGGGACCTATGCAGTGTTTCCCCCAGCACTGTATGGTTAAGGCCGCCGCCTTAACATAGGCCCCCGCCTTGACTACGTGTGTGCGCGCGTGCGTGCGTGCGTGTGTTTTTTAAATTATTATGCATTAATAAAGTACGAAATTCCCGTAGGGAAAGAAAACACACTTCCAAGGGGGTCTACCGGAAGGGGCGGACTTACGAGCTCTAGAGCTAAAACAGAAACATGGCCGTCCGTCATGGGGTTTATTCACACAGTCCGCCTCTCTGGCTTGGTGTTCTTTTAGGGGAGGAGCCAGGAGTCGTGTGTGACCAGTGAAAGCAGTGTCCTATTGGGAAGCCATCCTGATTGTTTTTTAGAGTAAACTTTTTTAACTTCAGGAGATCCAAAGAGCCTCACAAAAGTTTCACCTCCCTAAAATGTTTAGTTGTAGAAGGGGCAAAAATATAGCCTGGCTCCGCCTGCCTAAGTACTGCCGCTCAATTTAAATTTCCCTTCAGTACTACGTCTGGGTCTGCGGTATGTTAGTGGGTTTTCTCCGTCCAAATTTTGTGCATTCAATCAGCGAACAGAGTGGCGGAGTGGCTGAGAACAATGACCTTAAAGTCAGCTCTCGTTGACGGGCATCTTCACGCACGGTGTTTGGTTTGTTTACAGCCTTCGCGCAACGTGATTCCCGGACAAACGTTAGCGATTTGGTTATGGCAGATCCAGAGTGGGAAGATCTAATAGTTTTAAACTTCAACAGACACCCGCCTTCAAGTGAGTACGTTTGTCAATTGAGTAGGTCCAGACTCTCTGTGCAAATGAAAGGAAGTACGAGAGTCTGGTTGGACCAGGCTAGTAAAAATATTCATGAGGGGGAATATTAAACCAAGTAGAGCCCTGCCTGTGTGTGCGTGTGCAAATGAACAGTGTCTGTGCGTGTGCGCGCACTACCTTCTCAGTTGGAGCGTTCTGGGGTCCTCGGGTCGTTTCTCCACGGAGGACTGGGACATGAGAGCTGCTCCGGATTTACCTGAAGACATGTTCCCCTGCTGAACACAGTCACAGTGTGAATCTCAATTATGAGGAACAGGAAAATGATACATGTTCAATATATCCACCCCACGATAGAAATGGAAACAGTCCAGATGACTGACCCTGCTCTGGGAGGGGGCGGAGCCAGCGGAGCCACCTCCCATCAAAGGCTTCTGGCCCGCAGAGGCACTGGACTGTGTGGAGGTGCTCCTTGGCGAGCTGTACGGCCGCGGCGAGGGCGTGTCCGACGTCAGGGACACCGGTGACTGACTCGACTGCTGGGCTGGTTGGGCAGGAGGTAGAGAGAGCGGAACCTTGTCAACACTGGTGGTCGTTAGGGGTGTGACGAGATCTCGTGCCAAGAGATCTCGCGAGATTAAACTCAACGATATTACCCGTCGTGTTAAAAATCAGTCTCGCGAGATTTTTTTAATTTTATTTTATGTTTTTCTTCTTCCTGTGTTTCACCCTGGGTATCGAGTGAAGCCGTGCGTACAGCATTGGTTATGTTTTGATATTCTGACTGTTGATAATGCTATTGCACTTTAATTTAATTTATTTTACTTTAACTTTTTTAAATTTTAGTTTAAGTTTCTACGTTAAAGTTCTAAGTTTAAGTTAAGTTCTTAAGTTATAATATAATATATAATCGGTTAAATAAAAGTGTTGTTCCAGTCATATATTTTGTCATTGTAGTTTTCTTTAAATCTCGTCTCGTCTCGATCTCGTGAACCTAATATCGTGTCTCGTCTCGTGAGCTGAGTGTATCGTCACACCCCTAGAGGTCGTCATTCATTATTTGATGACTTTCTATAGTCCAATCTTTCGAGGAGCTGTTAAATTGACCTCCGTGTAAGCATGTTTTTCCACAATCAAAATCATTCATCGCTTTGATAAAAAGGAAGGCAAAACCACGTCAGAAACCATCAATGAATTGACCTCCAATCGAATCATGGAGACTTCCTCTACAGCTTCATGTTGTATTGCGGTCCTTCCACTTTGCCTGCCAGATTCTAAACACACAGACGCCTAGTTCTTGGTCTTTTGCAGAACCTTATCTTCAATAAACAAAATCTCATTACTCCGATCTGGTGTGTTATGTTAATTAGTCAACATACTTTACACCATTCCATGATGTCTTTGAATGCTGACAATAACACTAGTATGAATACTAAACTGTAAAGTCCCTTAATTTTCATCTAGAGTATTTTAATGGTGTATTTTCTTTGGATTAAGAGTCCATTTGTCAGAAGGAAGAAACAATTTATCGCTGTCTGTACAGTAAGGATGTTCATAGAACCAAGAGCCAAGCACTAACAATCACTAGATTAACATACACAACAAAGATTTTACATAACTAAGTAGTAGTATTCTATCCTAGCTACTAAGGGATCCAAACACCCTAAAAAAGAGCCTATCCTCCCCCTACTCAACAACAGACCAAAGGAAAGAACTGCCGTCAAACCCAACAAGCCTTCAATGGCACAGCATCAGGAGGAAGGTGCTACACTAGGCATTCAGAAGGAGCATGTGGACCAGCCGGGGGTGGAGGAGAGGTGGAGGAGGCCGTGTGGAGGAGAAGCAGCAGCAGACGGGCCCTACCTTGACTGGAGTGCTGGGCGGCGGCGGCGGCCTGGGACAGCAGAGCGGTCACATTGTAGCCCGACGGCCCGGCGGCCAGCAGCTTGTGAAGCATCGACCGCAAGGAAGCCTGGGTCACAGCGGCCGCCAGGACTGGAGGAACGAACACACACACACACACACACACACACACACACACACACACACACGTTTAGTCAGGGATGCAAAGAGGCTGCAGTGAACCGCTTCAAATGCTGATAAGACGTGAAGTTCGGCAGGAGAGCAAAGCCTGTCGTTTCCACATAGTTTCAGTTCAGTGTCCCCAACCACTACAGAAGTAAACTTCAAACCACATGATGGCTGAAGCGGGTTAAGTGATAAAAGTAATCATTGGCTAAGGAGAGAAGAGGGGATGCTTCCAATGTGCACTCCATCAATGAACCCGGGAGAAACTAGATGCATCGACACTTCTGAACTTCCACTGTCAGATAATAAACATTGGCCATGACTCAATTGGAAGGAGTTTCTGTATGAGAGTATGTCTGCCCTTCGAATTTCTCGACAATCGTTCATCCGATTGACTCCACACTTGGCTCCACAAGAGCCAAAAACAGGGCCTTATTGAGTGTGAATTGGTTTGGATGATCGGTTCTCCATAAAGCTGCAAGCAGCAATACCGGAGGCCAATTCAACAGCCTGTCCTGAGCAGGCCTGTTGGGCCCTGCACTACCCCCTGTAGGCTGGGGACTGAACTACCCCCTGTAGGCTGGGGACTGAACTACCCCCTGTAGGCTGGGGACTGAACTACCCCCTGTAGGCTGGGGACTGAACTACACCCTGTAGGCTGGGGACTTAAAGAGCAACTTTCAAGTTAATTTAATAATTTAATTCATACAGAAACTAGTGTGAAAACGTCAATTTAAAAAGAAATACACAATGTTTTACAACACCCACGGAAGAAAGTGTACCTATTCTAAGCTAGGCTCCCAAAAACAGCCTCTTTCCTCGAGAACGCGCCTATGACGTAACGACAGGCAAACATTGGCGCTGCTGCGCCTATTCTCACTGTGGGTTAAGTAGTTGGAGTGTTGGTAAGAGAGAAAATAGCTTGTCGTTATCGTTGTAATTGAGTAGGTTTGAGTTGTCAAAATCGTTAATTCTTGTGTTTATTTCGGATGCAACAACTCCAACTTGTCTGGCCATCGGGTCCACCGATTTCTAAACAAGAAAGACAACCATTTCCGTGCTTGGATACGTTTCGTCCAGTCAAAGAGAAGCAACTTCGCTGCCTCCTCGGTGACGAGACACACGGTGTTGTGTGAAAAACACTTCACATCGGACAGCTACAACCAAGGAGAGCTGATGGAATTTGCGCCTGGGATTTCGACGAAGAGGGTGGGTTAGGCTCACAAATGGAGCTGTGCCATCTGTGCATGCAAGTCTACCAGCAACATCTGGCGGGAGTGAGTCTAGCACTAGCAGAGAATCTGCGCGCCGAAAACGGGAGCTTTGCACAGTAAGTCTCATAATACCTATAGTATAAAAAATGTTGCATCGAAATGTAACCGCCCTGCATGTACATTTTCCAAATGTGTTTTTTCTTGACGCTATAATGGATTAGTCTTGGCATTACTTTTGTTGACTGTAATGATTAAAGTGAAGTTAGCACCATGAAGGCAGGAGAGCCCACCTAGCTGCCGTAAGCTTATAGCTACTCTTGTTACGTTAGCCCAACAAAGCTGCATATGAGCCTCCTCACACTTATTTATTGTGCTAATAACATGATCTTTTTGAAAACGTCTCCAAGTAATGCTTTACAATATTTCATCGAGTTGCCTTGGTTTTCTTATGAATGTTGGCATCAACCGGGCACATGCGAGGAATTCGAAAAATATTATCTGCTAGCAGTCTTCTATATAATGCATGAATGGGGGAATTTCATGAAAGGATTACATTTTTTAAAGTTGTGATTTTGGTCTGTTTTCAGATTTTGGGAGACAGTGCTGCCAGCAAAGATGGGGCACGTGTAACTACCACTTCAGAGCCTGAAGATGATGGAGATGGAGACATCTCTACGATGGACCCTGAGCCAGCCCAGTAGTGGTCCATCGTACATCTCAGTGCAACATACAATGTTTCCATCGTTCATTAGGTAGTTAGCTTATATCTAGCATTCACCATACATGCCATATACAATCACAAATAATGATGACAAGTCAACATTTTTCATATTTTCTCCATGGTTACTATTTTGCAATTTACACTTCTCCGACAGCAAACATTGAAAATTATGAACTTCATAATGTTAGAAAAATATATTGTGTACTGGGTTGCATTAGATACTGCATGTGTTGTTACCAATGAATGTGTAATGTTGAATAACTATTACCATGGATCTCTTTCATCTAAGCGGTTCAGGTAAAGCCTCAGATGGTGGATGTGGGGACTCAAACCTATGGTTTGAGATACGAAGAACGACTCCACTGGCCAGTCCTGAACAAAGTATGTGTACTAATAATTACTTTTGTTATGAGATGCGACCGACTATATGACAGAATATGTTTCATGCAGGATCACCAGCAGCCACTAAACTGGAGAGTGTAGCTGCCAGGAAAGCACTGGTGAAAGATGTTCGACAATTGTCCCCTCAGCATCAGACGTTCTCCCTGGAGGCCTACCATTCCCTCATTCTGCCCTTTGCTCCCCAACACACTGGTTTCTCCTTTCTTGGGATGTACAGCAGGTAGTGTTATCACTTAAAAGTATCGATACTTATAGAATTAGGTATTGTGACATTTTTTAATTTCAGGATATTGCTAAAAAGTAACGTAGTGTTGTATAGCAGACTAAAATGTTACTGATAACAGCATCACATATTGTGCGCAAAAGTTGAGTCCTTGTCTTAGACCCATTTGAACTGAAAACATTAATCTCATCTATTGTATTTCTATTGCATTAGACTGCGTTGGGTTAACTTTGGAGATGGCTAATGTTCTATCTTCTTGTCTCCTACAGACTTCTCTTGGCAGCCCTACATTTCAACAGTAATGGCAGAGATGTAGCTCGAACCAGTGACCACTTTCCGCGGTTTCGGAAAGGTGGCTGGGTAGTCTAACCCTAACCCTAGCCCTATCAAGGAGAAACCATCTTATGGTTAGTAGTTTCACTTAGTTTCTCAATATCTTTTGTGAATCTATCTTTTTATTTTTGCAAGTGAACCATGTTACTAAATGTGTTCTTAACATTTCTTGCCTCAAGGATACGCAACAAATCTTATGGCCTCTGCTAGAGGAATACTCTAGATCACCACAGGCCCTACAAGGAAGCAATGCTGTCTTGTCTTCTGCTGCCCCGCCCCCCCCTCAACACTTCCCTCCAGAAGGTTGCCAAAGATGAGGTAGTCAGCCTCCATCTCGCACAACACGTGCGTTTTAACATGTAATAAAGCATACGTGAAAGAAATTGTGAGAAAACACACGTATCGGTACTCTTTAGTTAGTTTATTAGCCTAAAAAATAGGCTAACCCTAACCAAAAAAAAGAATGCATACAATGTCACTGAATTTCCTGTGCAATGACAAATAAATCTAATCTAATACATTTTACCAGTACAGTTTGTATCACTATTGAATTTACTCATCGTCTTCCAAAACGGGGCCACTGGAAACCTTTATATCCTTGTCCTTCTCTTGTTAACTGCCTCCTTATTGCTGCAACAACACATGACGGTATGGATGTCCCTGCCTAGAACTCCGTACGCCCAGCGGACAACCTGCCTGTATGCTGTGTATCGGAACTGTCTGGTGGAGATGGGGACATAATTTTACTTTGATCATACCATGTTTTCAAAGTAAACAATTTCAATGGTAAATATTGCTGTGTCCTGTTGGCTGATATTCTACTGTACTACATAACACCAAAGTTGTTTTTATAGGAAGTAAATGGAAATTAGTTAAGTTATTTTTGCTCAAAACCTGCTCTGGTCTGCTGGCTTGGAGAGGGCCGTGCTCCTGTCTGAAGTTCATGTAAGCAATCTGCAGCACAAAAGGATTCAGACAGGAGGCTTCGAACCCTGGATGGAGTGTGAGGCAGGCAATATCTTCTGGGGGATCTAGGTTTTGGACAAGGGACCAATAGGTGTCGATCTCCCTACTGCACACACTCTCCACTGCTGACGGCATAGCCTCACATCTACAACACAAGCACATGTTAAACAACATGTGGTAAGATAAACACACACTCCTTCCTTTCTTATAGCTCTAATAGTTGGGGTAAGGCCTTGTAAGAAATGACATGTAGACTACTTATTTCCTAAAGCTTAGGTAAGTGAGATACACCATCCTCCATTTATGCACACTATAGGCTGTCAATTAGATGCAATTTCTCTGCATGCCTTACACCCAGTAACTCTGCAAGTGACAATAAAATATCCTTGTAACAATGACGATATTTACATGAACAGCATATTCCCGTCCTAATCGGAACACTAACTGCTTTCAGTCACGTCCTCCGC
>OOFH01116492.1:0-11860 GCA_900323355.1 Merlangius merlangus | reverse complement strand
CACTGTCGTTTTTTTATTTGTCGTTGTCAAATAAGACATAAGGGGTAACACTGTCGTTTTTTTGCGCTCGTTGTCTAATAAAACATAAGGGGTTACACTGTCGTTTGTTATTTGTCGTTGTCAAATAAAACATAAGGGGTAACACTGTCGTTTTTTGTAGCTCGTCGTCGAATAAAACGCAAGGGGTAACCCTGTCGTTTTTTATTGGTCGTTGTCAAATAAAACATAAGGGGTAACACTGTCGCTTTTTATGGCATGTCATGAAAAAAACATAAGGGGTAACACCGTCTTTTTTTATCTGTCGTCCTAAAAAAAAACATAAGGGGTAACACTGTCGTTTTTTATTGGTTGTTGTCAAATAAAAAACATAAGGGGTAACACTGTCGCTTTTTATCACACGTCATGAAAAAATACATAAGGGATAACACTTGTTTTTTATTGGTCGTAGTCAAATAAAACAAAATACACACACACTTACCAACAAGGGATGCACGGGTGTCATCTCTCAGCTTTTTCTACTTCCGCTTTTCTGCGACAGATTCCTGTTGTCTCTTTGCCATTGAATGGCCGCCATTCAATGATATCACCGGAAAAAGCCCTGATGCGAAAACACGAGAGCTTCGAAGGCTGTACCATTAGGGTCAGGGAAGGGGGGGGAGACTATTTTTATATATTAGGTAAAAACATGTAATTTGCATTAAATTAAGTGATATAGGTTATACAATTAAGAAAAAAACTACAGTGGGCCTCTTCATAGCTTATTTATATATTTTTGTAGTTAAATTATTTAATTATTATCATGATTCTTTTTTAGCAACCTTAATTTTGGTGCCCCCGCCAGGTACTTGGTGCCCTACGCACTCTGCGTACTCTGCGTATAGGGAGTGGCGGGCCTGCTCACTGCTCTATCCCCCGTAGTCGCAAAGGCCCGTAGTCAGCTCTGTAAATGTTGAATGCGTTCTGCAGCGAGAACGCATTTAGACAAACCGGTTCTACACCTGGATGGTCTATCATACAGGGAGAGCTTTCATCCAGCTGTTCCAGCCGCCTTGTAACCTATTATGGATAACATAAGGTGAGTATCTGCAGTGGCATGTTATCAGAAATCATGCACTGCAAACATAAGTAGGTAAGGGTTAGGTGCTAATGTTACCTGAGGCACCTCCTGACAGCATAAGTTCTCAGGCTCTGACTGCATTGTGGCACAATTTCCACATTTTCCTAGCCTGAGGTGAATGTCCAGTAGCGCTAGGCATTCTCAAGTTTACAACACAAACACATCTGGATTACATAATTTCACGTTTTTTGAAATGGAAGAAAAATATAGTTATAACTAGTGTAAATTCAATAGGCTTACTATATAATTGCTTAGCTTCTAAAGATGGCTACTAGATACTTATTTTTATTTCATTTGCACTACTATGGCATATTTTCAAAGAGCACCTTACCATGCATATTGAATCACAGGGTCTGTCCCTGCCTGATTCAAGCGTCTGAACCCAAAGCAGACTATTCATAATATTCTAATGAACACGGAAGAGTTAGTGAATGAATCGCTGTCTAATCAATACTTCAGACACTGTCAGAGTGTGAGAGGAGAGCTGACAGAGAAGATGGCGGTTGACCTAGTTTCAAAGTTTATAGGCCTACTAGTGCATTACTCGGTGTGAAAATGTCCGCACCGTGGCAACCCTAATGTCTTCTATATACAGGGGTGCACATAACTTCTTGATGGAGTTACTCAGTTGAGTACCGGGAGATGGTGTGTACGCTGGTGTACCGGGAGATGGTGTGTACGCACCCCAGACATGGCTCCACACGCAACATCGGATCTTATGAAACATACCCAGTTTCACAGAGGGTTTTTTGCGTCACCTTTTTTTTTCAACAAACTGCAGCAGCTCGACCACGGAGCGTTTGATTATCTGGCAAAAGGAACGTTGCGATCAGCTGATTTTGCGCACTTCTCCAGTGTTCTCCAGAAGAAAAGGTGAACGAATGATAAGCGCACATTTCATTGCGCTTATCATTCGTTTCGAGCCACGGCACATCTTGGTGCTGCTTTTTTTAAAACAAAAAACACCTTTTCTTCTGCTCCGGCTCCATTTGCAGATGGTGAACGCACAACTAGCTGCTCAATGTATTTTGTTGTTTTCGTTTTTTTTTCTTTCAATCTCCCGTAAGTTACGCAAAAGCGCTGTACTGTTAAGTTACGCTGTACTGTTAACAAGTTACGTTACGCATCCCCGGTTATGGCCGCGCATGCGTACTTGCGTACCAGTTATGTGCAACCCTGTCTATATATCTAGTGCCAGCAGCAGCTAGCGTCTAACCTATACTGGAAACTCAGACAATGACATTGAAAAGTTCCTTAAAAAATAGAAAGTTTTTCTTTGACCATCCATTCAGAAGCATCCTGCTGAATTCTCGGAGTCTGAAGTTCTGCAGGAGCCTCCTCTCCTCCTTCAGGATCCGATTCAGGTTCGAACATATATGGTTGAACCACTGAAGCTGCCATGTCCGCTACTTTCACACGTTACGGTACACTCTCTCCGTAACCATGGTAACAGTTCGTTAGAAGGGCGTGTCCAAATGCAATGGGCGGTAGCTCATTTGCATTTAAGCTACACCCCCCTGAAACAGCGCATTCTGAAAGGGACTGAACCTGAGGGAATAGCGGTAGGCAACATTTTTTTTTTCCTAAAAGTTATTTCAAGCAAACAGCTTAAAAAATATGTTTTTGGAAACTCAAATGCTAGGTTTACTTGTTGTGAAAAAAGCATAATATGTCACCTTTAAGGTCCATATTCTCAACACCCCTAACTGATAAATTTAAATTTGAGGTGTCAAAATATTTAAGAAGTTCTTTATTTAAAGCTAAAAGAGCTGAGGAGGTAAAAATAATATCAGAGATAACACAGATTACACAAAAAACACCAGAAAATTTAACTGAATGTGAAATTGAGTCTTTAATTATTCAGCAAAATAAATTGGATGAATTATATAGAGGGAAGGCGGAAGGGCCCTTTGTAAGAAGTAGAAGAAAATGGCTTGAGGAAGGGGAGCAGAATAGTGCTTACTTCTTTAGACTGGAATCCCGTGCAAAAAACAACTCAATACAGAAATTGAATATTGATGATGTTGTTACAGATGACCCTAAAAGAATAGCTCTGTATTGTTCTAATTTCTATAGCAAATTATATCACTCAAATTACAGTGAGGAGTCCACCCTCCAATTCTTAGATTCTCTCACTGAAACCAAAACAACTGATAACGACCAATCAGCATTCTGTGACAGACCTATAAACACTAGGGTAAGTTAAACTTGCTATTGGAAATCTCAAACTCAATAAGTCCCCTGGAACAGACGGTATCACCTCTGAATTTTACATAGCATTCTCTGACCAACTTGCTCCCTTCCTCCTCAGGCTCTTTTTTTTTTTCTCCCCCCCCCCGGCGGTGTATGGCTTTCATGAATCTGCTTCAGTCGGTCTGGTGACATCTAGTCTGGTGGCTTGTCGCTGAGGGCAGGACTGGCCGCAGGAGAAGACCCGCTTGGCAATGGTGTTGGTCTCTCAGCCCACAGCTGCTGTTCTTCAGACGAATCTGCAGACCCCAGCAAGGCCTGTAGGTGTCTCCGGTTGCGACGCAGCACTGCACCGCTGTCCATCTTCACCAGGTACGACCGGGGCTCTTTGCACGACTGTAGCAGGAGTTTTCCACCCCTTATCTCCATCAATCTTGACTCTGACGTCCTGGCCCTGATGAACTGGTGGAAGTGGACATGCAGAGTGGCGGCGGTCATGGTAGAACCGGTAGGACGACTTTGTCTGCGTGTCTTTTTCCTGAACCTGTTGTCTGTCAACAGGTGCAGGCTGTAGCTTCTCTTCCAACATAGGAAGTGTAGTTCTGATGCGTCTCCCAGTCATGAGCTGAGCTGGGCTCACTACGGTTGCTGCACTAGGGGTAGCTCTGTAACACAACAGAGCGAGATTTGGATCAGGCTTCTTCAGGATGTGCTTGGCCGTCTGAACAGCCCGTTCTGCTGCACCATTCGCCTGGGGGTAGTGAGGGCTAGTTGTAGTATGGGCAAAACCATACTTCTCACTAAAGTCTTTGAACTTTCCAGATGTGAACTGTGGAACCCTCAGTTCAAGTGGTATCCCCCATCTCAAGAACATGGCTTTGGTCGAGCCACAATTTTGCAAATTGCGGGTCAAATAGGTCATGTTATAATAACATGACATCAATTTAATGTCTACCTTGAACTGACTAAATGTTTGGTGGTTTGATTATTTTACTGTAAAACTGAAACATATATTGTCCTAATCAGTGTTGGGAGTAACGGCGTTATAACGCCGTTATAACGGCGTTACTAACGGCGTTACTAACGGCGTTACTAACGGCGTAACGGAGTAATTAATTAATTACTTTTCTCATCGTTGCAACGCCGTTATCGTTACTGATAATGTAAAGTAGTGCGTTACTACAATTTGGTTGACTGAAGCGCACGGTGTCATATTACACACCAGCTGCCTGGAGAGAGCAGGGGCGTGGAGATGATGACACTATTGCAAACGCGATGATGATTGGCTGGATGGGCGGATGCCCTGCTCACGCTGTCTCACTGCACGCTCTGTTAGTTCAAGACAGCGACAATGGCGACAAGCCAGGGAAATTCAAGAGTTGGATAGTGTCCTGTTTATTGTGCAATGGTATACAGGTACAGAGAATTGCACTACTTAATGGCCAGATTTTCCTTTGTTTCTTTTTACCCAAGTTTACATTTGCACTTGAATTTTATTTTCAATATTTATTTTCTACATGTTTTATTTCTATGCATCATATGGCAGGCTGCAATCTATTGAGTTCAAATAAATACCAAATGTTCTAAAATACTGTATATATTGTTTTTATTCTTCAATCAGTTAATATAAACATCTTTGACTTTAAAGATATTATAGAACATAACAGCATTGTAGAACATGAAAAATAACGCCACAGTTACTTTGCTGAGTAACTAATTACTTTTACAATGTGGTAACTGAGTTACTAACTCAATTACTTTTTGGGAGAATTAATTTGTAACTACAACTAATTACTTTTTAAAAGTAACTTGACCAACACTGGTTCTAATACAAATTGTATATTGATTCAACAAACGGTGGATTTCTGTTGCAAATTAGTGATGGGAGGTTTGGATCTTTCTTCGGACTCAGATCTTCGGATCATTAATTTGCGAATCCGCAATATAAACCAAAGAACGAGATAAATGGACCCTTCACAGATACGGATTGAGCATACCGGATCATAGAAGTAATGCTCATTGTGTCCATAACAACTACACAGTACAGTTGAGTTCAAACTGGCCTTGAGGGGGCTGTCTTTGGCTGGCTGGTCCTCCAGGGCCTTGATTGAGGTTTCTAAGCAGACAGGGAGACAAACAGTACAAGGTATAGCGAACATTCCAGTATTCATTATCAATTATCATAATTAGGTTTGTTTTGGCACATGGAAAAGCAAAGCACCTGTGTCTGAGGATTTGCTTTCGTAAAAATATTTAAACACCAATTAAAAAATGGTTGGACTCGTGAGTCCAACCATGAATAATTTGTGAATATTTGTGAGTCGCTATAAAGTGATTTGCAAAAACCAGAACGACAGAACAAAATTAACGATCCACTCGCAGATGGGAATCACATGTACCAGACTAAACAAAAGATGAGTTCAAAAGGAACAAATCCAACATTAATTTCCCTATTATTGTGACAATGGGTCGAGTCCTGACGTTGTCCCAGGCACATTCATTTTACAATATCTATATGTATAATATGTACATAATGTTCACAATGTCACTTTGTGTCAAAAATTGGTCTTGCCAGTTTTCATCCTGACGTGGTCCAGAAGGCTTTCCGGCAACCAATTTTTACAAATGATTGTCTGGCCTTGATTTGACAATATTGGTCTAATTTAAATATAAACTAGTTTGATTTATTTAACATACGGCCAAATAGGAGTTGGTCGAAAATGGTTCAAGTTATGAACAATGTCGATAAGACCTGGAAAGCGACCATGGCCGCCATCCCAAACACGGCATCCTTTAAGACTACAGTTTCCTCTTACTTACTGAGTAGATTTTAATGTTTTACTTCGAAGAGTTGCGGAAAAGAAATGGTACAAGTTACATTTTATTGTATGGACTATGGAATATCTATTTCAAGATATATGTTAAAAACATGGCAATACTTAATACCACCAAAAGTAATCAAACAAGCCTTCCTTTTATGGTACAGTTTCGTCTTACTTACTGAGTAGATTGTAAAGAAATCTACAAGAACGTACCAAGTATGGAACTTAATGACACTATGAGAACACACTTCCTGTGGAGGTTGATACCAGGTTAGCGTTGATGTCATTTGTCAATTTACATCGAAACAATTATAGGGTAAATCTAATAAACCCTTTATTAATCTCATGGTTATTAACATGACCATGAGAATAACTATTTATGAAAAATCTGTACACAACAAAATCAAATCTGAGTTCTAACCAAATTTAAATGCTTAAATGAGTAATGGGTAAAAGTGGAGGTTTTTCTTAGTTTTTCTCAGAATTTCCCTAATTATGTACCAGTTCAAAGAACAAAACATGTATTATATAATTAACCATATATGTTGACCAGGTATAAAATGCAGAGTTACGCAGAGTTAGATACAGTGTTACATCTGCTTATACTTACTGTTAAGTGACGAACTAAGTGCCTCTAAGCTCAACAAGCCTAAATGTGTGCAACAGCCAAGTCATAAATGGTGGTAATAGTTACCTATTGAGCATGAAGACACCATGTATTATCAAACCTCTACTGTTGGATCAATGAGTATAAAGGAGATTACATATACCTCAGTCACATTTACCAAAAGTGATGGAATAGCCCCGATTTGAGCAATATTTTTTCAGTGTCCACAATTTAGTGATAGCAATCTAGCTTACGAGCATAGCCTGGTAGTCATAGCCTGGTGTTTGGGGGAATTTGTTGAAAACGTGATGCAGGTGAAATTTGGTTATCTATACAATGGAAATTTCTTGTTTTGATCCATAGATTTGAGAATGCAAAACCCAACACATTGTGATAGTGTCTTTCTTATGTGTGAATATCCCTGCACATTTTCTTTTTACTTAAATTAACAACCAAACCTACCGCTCTACAGATTCACTTCAATGATGTCAATGATTCACTTAAAAAAGTTTGATTTAGGGGATCTTTGGTTGTGATACAAAAATATTATTTACGCATATAGTATTAAGTAGCACACAACCCCCAATCTTACAGTATGTTCTGGAAGATTCTGCATTATGTTTGAGCCAGGGTCTCAGCCAGTGCACATGTTTGTCCTGGCTAAATAGTTTATATTTCAACCATTATGATCCTCTAGTTACACATCAAGCCAGTCTCTGTGTTGTGCTCTGCATTTATGTGAGAATTCATGATTCACTGATTCATAAAATACATTTACGGCATTTGGCAGATGCACATTGGTTTGCATGCAAATGCACAATGTTTTCTTGTAGACCGTGTACATTTTTCCATGGTGATGTTGTTGATGTTGGTGTTATTAATGTTCAATAGTATTCAGAATAGCGTCAGCCCACTATGTCGTTATTTGTTTGAACCCCACAGTTTTGGTCCTACCATGCGCTGTTATCATATCTGTTTTCCTGATAATCTAGTCCCCTAGTCAGTCATCTTCGGGCATGTGCTGATGTTTTTTTCTCTTCTGTAGAAACCTGAGACAAACATTCTTCATGTTAGCTGCTTCCTACACAGATCAGCCTTCCTCTTTTAAACCACACCTCTAGACAATCTTTAATCTGTTCCCCTCTGAACCAGCAGCCACACCACTAAGAGAAGCACAGAGTGAGAGAATACTAGAAGAGAGCCATCCATCAGCAGGACGTTATAGCACAGAATTACCTGAAGAGGTTTCTGGATGTTTCTGTGGGATGTGATGACCTTGCCAGTGGGAAGCCTGTGCTCTGGTGTTGGTTGGGGGACAGACCGCAGTTTTTTTATTCAGGAATTTATTCGTTGAAGACTTTTTTTGACATGACCAACTCTAACGACAGCAATGGGTCTCTGGACCACTGCAACACCGCCAACGATCTCACGTACCAGGTCCTGTCCTGGCTTATGGTTGGAGAGTTTGTGGTTGGTCTGCCTCTCAACGTCTCAGTCCTATACATCTTCCTTTTCAGGTAACATACACATTGACACTAATCTAGTAAACCTATTCTTCGTTATCATCATCATTATGAATACTATAGCACAACCCCTTACACATACTATATGAAAACATGTTCCACAGGCACAAATTATTAAAAGGGCACACACACACAAATAATGCAAGACAGATCTACTTAATTTATTCTTCTCCAGTGGTACCATCACAAAGTGATGGTATCTTTCTTGCCAGGCATGAAATCAAAGTTTTCACTCCGTGCAGTACATACCTCTAACAAATTTTACATCAGGATTGTTTGAGGTGTAGCACCTGCTATTTCTCACAAAATCAACAGAAAACATAATAGTCCAAATAAGGCCTGTGTGCTGCTGTCTCCGATCTCGACCCAGGGCCACTGCCAACAAGAGCAGGCCAATCACACCCTTATTCTAACTGAACATAGCATCGTTATCTGATATTACCAATATACTTTGAAAATTGTTGTTTATTCGTGAGTTCCAATGCACGTTTTTTGGGGGATCGCCCCCCGGTAAAGGCTGAGGAGCACTGCTAATACACTTCTGTACAACTCTTATCAAGGTTCAAGTTCTGGAAGACCAACAGCGTGTTCCTCTTCAACATCGTGGTGGCTGACTTCCTGCTCATGGTGTGTCTGCCAGCCAAGGCCTACAACTACCAGAACGGCGTCCGGCGCAGCGAGGACAAGACCAAATGCCAGGTCATGCTCTTCATGCTCTTCATAAACCGCGGGGCGAGCATCGCCTTCCTCACCACGCTGTCCATCGACCGCTACTTCAACGTGGTGCACCTGGGCAAGAGGAACTGCGTCAAATTCCTCCGGAAGTCACCTTTGATTTCGCTGCTCATTTGGCTCCTCCTCCTGCCGCTCACCACCCCCACCATGGTCAAGAGCTTCGAGTGCTGCAACAGCTATGGGCGCAACATCACCGACGCCTCCCTGAACGTCACAGACACTTTTAGAGAGGTAATTGCAAATCATATCCATTCAGGCTCAGAGATTCTCGTCTCGTTTCTGCTGAGTAGAAAAACTACAGAAAGTCTTTAAAATGTAGTGTAATGACTGATGATCGACCTACCATTGCCCTTTAAATAAATCAATCGTTATCAAGCTACTGCCTTCCCTGAGTAAGAAGTCCAATCCAGAATATAAATGTTCCACAAGAACCGAACAAATCTTTGATCGACGACGATTTGATGCATGTCTTATCACAACATAAACCTAACATGGATGTCACCTCACTGTCCTGTCAGTCCTGACAGTGTTTCTTTAGCAATTGTATCAATCAACAAGACACAAGGCAGCCTTCATAAAGTTGTATTATTTTATTATTTCTTTACGTCAAAGAATATCAGCAGTTTGTCATCTCTGAGGCGAAACATTTCCTCTTCCCTTTGAAGTTAGTCTTCTTCACCCAGATCCTCGTCCCCTTCGTCATCCTGGTGTACTGCACGGTGCGCATCGTCCAGCGGCTGAGAAGGAAGACGGTGGGGGACAAGACCAAGCTGAGGAGGGCGGTGTTCCTGGTCACGTCAGTGGTCGTCGTCTTCTCCGTTTGCTTCCTGCCCTGCGCCTTGGCGAGGGCGGTGCTGCTGGCCATACGTCTGCTGAATATGCAGGATGTGGAGGTCCAAGTGGCGCAGGTCTACGACGGCCTCATGGTCCTGTCCTACATCGACTGCCTGTTGGACCCCCTGCTCTACTGCTTCTGCTGCTCAGGCTTCAGGGACGCCTATGTGGAGGCCTTCTGCCCAGCCGCGCTCATGAGGAGGATGCCCTCCTTTGGCAACAGCACGAGAACCACCACAACAACAAACTCCGTTGGGCGGATTGTCAATGTGCCGCTGGTGCAAAAGTGAGGGCATTCATTCTATTTCTATTTGGTTTTCTGTTTTCGTACTACTCGTAAACATCCATTACAACACAGTCAGGCAGTCAGTCCCAACACAGTCATTTACAACAAGGGCAGTCCCTAAGCAGTCCTTTAGGGACTGAACACAGTCGGTGGTAAATAAACAGTCAATCCTAACACGGTCGGTCACATTACAATCAGTCACAACACAGTGAGTCCCAACACAGTCGGTCGTAACACAGTCAGTTCTAACCCGCTGCTCTAAAGAGACACTTTATGATGGACACATAATGATAACATCGGAAGTGCACCAGCATGCGAGTAGAGTTGTGAGTAAGATAAGACGTTACTTAAAATAGATAAGCCAAAACACGAGAAAGGCACTCTCTTGTGTTACTCACTCTGTCACTCTAGACATCTTAAGCTGCAGAGCAAGATATTTTAGGGCATTATAGACCACCTTCAATTACCTTCCGAATAATGTATTGTTTGTGTGTGTTTGTATTTGTTTTAAATTTTGTTTCAACAGATTATAATTGATGCAAACCTGTATTGTGCAACGTGACAAAATGCACCCTCTGCAATTAAGCGGGCTTTTGGAAACTGTCATCATTTGATTGTTCTTTTTTGCTTGAATATAGATTCTATGAATATGTTTATTTGGAGGATCTGATTTGCTGTGGATTGTTTGGTTGTACATTATCTATCAAAACCTGACATTAGGGTACAATAAAGGCTTTGAAGATATATGCAATGACTTTTATTTGTGGTACTTTATAAACGTAGTTTGTTTGTTGACTCAGATACATAGATCCAAGCCCTTCCAACAACAGTAGGAGCAGAAGTAAGCTGGGCACGTTGCTCTGGATTAAACGAGCATTTAGTATCCACAACAGCACCAGCAGGAATAGTTCTAGTTCTATGTATGACAAGTTGCACACAAAAGCACAAAATTGACCTCTGTTCACTGTTGATTCTGTAGAATGATGAAGCAATGCTTCATTTTATAATCGGTCACCATTTGCTTCAGTCAAAGTCTACTTTGCTGAAGAATGATTAACACTACATTAGCCTGTAGGCCTGTTCTATTAGAGCACAGCCCTGCTGTGTGCAGCTTATGGGAGCTCACCAGACAATGATGTCATGATGGTAAGATAAAAGCCCTGATTCAAAACTTGAATTCATCATTTATTTGATAATGTGGCCAATCTATGTCTGTAGATAAAATGGTTATTTCAAACGTTGAAATAATCAATTTAACTTGTGTTCAAGATATCTTGATTAAGTTCAATTATGGTTTGAGGCTTGTTATGGCCAAGGGATTTGGCCGCTAAATAATAACATGTGATTGGGTTAATTTATGGTATTAAGCTAGTTTTATTCTCCACAAAATAATGGTGTGAAAAGGGCGAACAATTATGATATACGTAATAAAAATGATAATATGTAAGAAAATGTGTATGTTTCACAAAACATATTTGTATATTAGAGTATGAAATGTAATTTATGGCATGTTATTTGTTCTGGGAATAAAAAAATCTATATTGTTAATGATAAAGCTATAGGGATCTGCAGATTTATATTTGTATTTGTATCTGTATTTGCAGGCAGCAAAAGCTTTTTTTTCATTCTTCCTATTTTATGATATTAAAAGGCCATTGAACCCAAAACCACTTTTTTAAACATGATAATTTAGTATTCTAGGCCGTTACTAAAACAAGTCCCCAAATCAGAGAAAAAAGGGGTACA
>OOFH01116480.1:0-12196 GCA_900323355.1 Merlangius merlangus | reverse complement strand
AGAGAGGAGAGGAGAGAGAGATGGATGGAGGGAGGGAGGGAGGAGAGAGGAGGGAGGGGAAAGGGGAGGGAGAGGAGGAGGGAGGTGGCAATCATATAAGAGGAGAGACAGAGCGAGGGCGAGAGGATCAGGGGAGGGGAAGTAATTGAATCAGAGCGGGGATGATGATGATGATGATGATGATGATGATGCAGAGGACCATTTATCTTCTGTTTCCTGGTCCCACAAAGCGTTTGACATGCTGCCAAGATGGCTGACCTCCCCAAGCTCTGAGCATGTTCTACAGACCCGACGTCTGGTTCGAGGGTGTGTGTGTGTATGTGTTTGTGTGTATGTGTGTTCTGGTATGCTTGTGTGCGGGAGGGGTACAGAGGAGGACCTTAAGGGGAGGAGGTTAGAAGGGAGGAGTGAAGCAGAGGAGAGGTTTATTCGTATTTCCTTACACTTCTTCTGCCTGCTGAAAGCTGGGCTGCCTCTTTGCCAACTCCTCCTCCTTAAGCTCCACCTCCTCCCCACCAACTCCTCTCCTCCACTAGCTCCCTGATGAATAACCATGTCAAACAGGAATGGATGTTTCTCATGACATCAGCCTCAAAGTACAGTTTAGATTGTGGGCACGGTAGTGAGAAGAGGCTGAGAAACGCAGCATCCATCTTATGGTCTGCGGCCGAGCGACGCGCAGAGAGACCAACTGCAGAGCACTTTTCATTAGAGCGGCCCAGACAATCACTTGACCACACAATGACCTCTGTGCCACGACCACAAAGACATAGACTACACTTTGTCTTGCTTTCTCGCTCACCCTCGCTCTCTTTGCTTTAGCTTGCTCTCTCGCCCTACTCTCCAACTGTAGGAAATAAACCACCATATATTTTCTGTGTCGGCCAGCCGCGACGGTCGAGAACAGCAAATCGTTTTGAGTGCGTTTTGTTTTCTGTTCTGCTCAAGCCCACGAGCGAGAGGCCATGGAGCTGAAATCAGTAAGATGGGTTGCGTGGTTGAGGTTGAAGGAGGCAGTTGAAGGGGTTGTTTCTATAGACATGTGGGTGTGTTGATGGATGATGCGCACCGGTTGTTGTACCACCTGTAATGATGACAACATGACAGCCGAGCAGCCACCATGCGTACCACCACCTGTGCGCGTTTAGGAGGCAACGTAGGGGAAACAATTAATTGAAATTTTTATACTATGAAATCAGTGATTATCTATGTATAAGCATTCGCACCGACACCTCGTCATTTTCCTAACATGTGGTTATTTTAACCCCCCATCTGTGGTTTTATGCACCTGAGGGAAATACTCACACACTCAGACACACACACACAAACAAACACACGCACACGCACACACACACACACACACACACAAACACACACAAACACACACAACTGGCAGTTTGGACAGTTTCTGTTCATAATTGGGGACGTTTGATTTGTGTTTAATAACAGCTATTTATAGGACTCCTCTGTGAATTATAATACATCACTGAGCAGAAACAAATTGCCGTCCTCGGTCATTCCATTTCCATTTGAGACGGCCTGACCTTTGTTTTCGGCCATCGATCAATCTTAATCCGCTGTTCCGCGTCTCCCCGCGGCTCGCTCCACCTAAACAGATTAGGGCTTCGCAGGTTCAAACCACCGGATGAGGGATGGCTTCATCTTCCTCCAATCTCAACTTGGCGGAGGTTGAGTGGCCTGACATTCTGAATGGACTGCAGTCACCAGACACACTGTAGTCGGTAGGTCGGTAAATCGCAAACCGATTTCCAAAGAGAAGGGGAATTTAGTTGGAACACGGGTCCGATTTTGAAATGACGGTAACCCCCCTAGGACTGTTAAAGGGTGTCGAGAAAAAGAAATACAAAAGCAGGGGAATACTTTTTCTTCTTTCTTTCGTTCTTTTCTTCAGACTTTTTGTCTTCCTTGCGGTGTGTTACGGCAGGATGTCGTAGTGAATGCCTTTCTCAAGCGTTTTCCATAATTCAAAACGCATTTCAAATCAAAGCCCCAATTCCTGGATGTTTCTCGTCACAAAGGGATTTGTCTTGGGCTCATTTTGATCCACAACACAGGGAAAAGTTAAAAGAAAAGAAAAAAATGCGAAGGACCTACAGAACAAAATGTTCCATTTCATTTTGCCTTTGAACACCATCTGTCCTTGCGTGTGATGGAAATAAGACACTAGCTAAAGGTGCGGTGACTCACCCATAGTCTTTGTTGTAGTGCAGCTTGTTGCCAGCCCTTAACCATGGATCCCCTGCTGTTAGCTTAGCATTATGAACTTTTTATGCACTATTGGGTCGACCTGTTTCAAGGTCGCACGGCTGTCATCACACAGGACCCTGTGGTCTCTGAGTGCGAGAGGGGATGTCCTGCCGCAGGTCCAGGGAACTGAGAGAGAGGGAGAGAGAGGGATTGTTACAACAGCAGTACACATAACGAGACACAGCATTACAATCACAACCTATCATGTTACATCACAACCTGTAACATTATATCACATCACACCCTAACATCACATCACAACATATAAAATGACAACCCAACCTATAATACATAACAACCTATAACATTTGTATCACCTCACACCCTAACATTACATCACAACGTATAAAATTGCAACACATCAGTAACTATAAAATCACATCACAACCTATTACCCCACCACACATCCCAACCTATAAAATTACATCCCAATCTATTTTGTAACGTCACTTCAGACCCTTTAACATTACATCACTCACATATCAACCAAATCCTCTCAGCGGGATGGCTGATTAGACGGAGGGATAAAGAGAGACATATAAATATAAATAGAGTTGGAGTGACAGAGGGTAAAATTATTGGTTGGAAGGCGGGATAGAGGAATTGTAAAGGAATAGAGGGAGATATGAGGGATAGAGGGAGAAAATAAGGATGGAGGTAGAGAAGGGGGATGGAGGGAGAAAATAAGGATGTAGGGAGAGAAGAGGGATAGAGGAATAGAAGACTAATAGAGGAAGAGAAGAGGGGCAGAGAGAGATCGAGAGAGAGAGTGCAGTGTCTCAGCCGTCTCAGATCCATTGTGTTGACACAGTGATTTATGTGGCGCAGTTCCCACATCTCCCTGCAATCTCAACCCCATGAAGAATATATGCAGCTGTTTATGTGATGTGGGCTGATATGAGAGGTTTGATGGATGCCGCGCCTCCGTCTTCCTAAACAAGATGACTCCCATCCCACCCCGAGCGCCTACCATTAGCCAGGCGTGGTCTGACTCGAATTCTAATAGGATTACCATTAGCATTTAATTTAGCCATCGCACCTGTCTGGCATACAACGGTCTGGTCCCATCACTCAGAGAATTGAAACCAGGTCTTAAAAAAGACCACCCACCCAGCCCCACCCTAACTAGCTAGTTAACTACCTAGTGAACTAATCAAGTAGCTAACTAGAAGGGTTGAAACACACAGTACGGTGTCATTACATCAGCACAATTAATGTTTTCCCATTGAGAAAGAGTTGCAGCAATTTCAGGAATGGGATACGCCTGAGCTCTCTGTGTTTTGTGGCGGAGGAGTCTCTGAAGATTTGCAGTAGGGGAGAGCCGGGTCGATTGAAACACGGGACGATTGAAACACAGCGATTTCCTCGAAAAGTCCTTCACATTAGATGTTGTCACTCAGTTCAGCATGCAAGACTGACCGACCCCTGGAAATTTTGCGTAATGACGTCATACCATTCAAATGTTATCCCTGCAAACCTGTTTTTGAGTGTGGCAAGTAAAATCTTCTGTGCGGTAGGTTTTTTGTAATAAACAGTTGTGTTTTTTGTTTTATGCCATAATAATATGGCAATGCAACAGATGAATTAGTAATTAAACCTGTCCTTAAAGGTGGGGGATGGAATTATCTTTTTTGGTCATTTTTGCAAAATTAATTGAAATCCTTATCATAACTCACTTACAGCCACTGAGTTGGAAGTACTGACGTGAAAATAATTAAAGTCAATCATCTGTGGAACGTGCAGGGCTCGAAAAACTCCAGCCAATGATTTCCAGACCCACCGAGTGGCATTGGACAGTAAGTACGTCAATCAAACGGTCGTACTGCACTCCCCCTCCCTCCGCGTGTCACCCCTTCGTGCACGTACTCAAAGCTTGAGACCCAGAGCAAGCTTCTGTTTATTGTTATCCTGCGGTAGTTACTGGAGCTAGCTAACTAGCTAATGGCTCGCTCTCGCGCATCTGTGTTCGCTCGTGCATGATTGCGCGTCCATGTACTTGGAATGGGTGAAGTCAGAGTCAGCATTGAAGGAGTCTGCTGGCATTTCGCAAATCCCATACCCAACCTTTAAGTGTGCAATGTCAGAGTTTTGAAGTTAAGAGGCAAAAAAGGTTTAAGTGCCAGTAATCGCTGTCGGGACAATTGAAACACTTGTTTCAAACGTCCCGCATGTCACCAGTTTGTTTAAAATAAATAACAGGATGTTCAATCATGTATCACTAAACATGACTTAGCAAAGGGAAATAAGTAAATTAAATGAAAATGTAGTCGTCCAACTGGTACAAATGAAGAATGGTGAGTTTTAATCGAAATGTGCATCTTGCCAATTACGCACAGAACAAAAATATTTTTTGACCTATTTATATTATGAGAAATTATGTGAAATTTTAGCAATGACGAGTACACTAATATGTTGTCCGGTATGTTGCATAACAACAAGCGTAAGGTCATTAGTTTCTGTTTAAAATATGCTGTTTCATTCGTCCCGCATATGTGTTTCAAACATTTGAAAGAAATGTCAACTTACGTTCAAAGTTAAAAAACAGCGCGATCATCCAAAATATGTATTAAATTACACTTGTAATTAAGAGAATACACATATGAGTTGTTGATCACCTGATGAAATTATTTGTATACGTAGCGTCAACTATGAAAAAGACGTTGTGTTTCAATCGACCCGGCTCTCCCCTACAGTTCTAAAAGCCAGAATGTTTTGAGCTGCAGCTGATTGTGTTTTTACTTGCCTAAAAACTGCAAACCTAGCGACACGCACGGTGTCCAACAGCGTCCCAAGTGCACCTCAGACTTTTTTATCTAACTTTCCGAGGATATATTCCTCTTGATATTTGCGGTAAATGCAGCATTCAGTTATGTTCATACATTATTTTCTCAATTCAATCATTCATAAAGAAAAAATAACCACCTAACTAACTCACTCACCATGTCAGCAATCAAGATATAGGGCTTGTTCCTTTTAACGCTTCAAGTCACTTTGTATGAAAGCATCTGCTCAATGACCGCACACACACACACACACACACACACACACACACACACACACACACACACACACACACGCACACGCACACACACACGCACACGCACACGCACACACACTCCCAGGCATGCATGGAGACACACTCACAAACAGACCTATTCACACACACACTCATCTTTTGTTAAGTCAACATTGTATTGAAAGAATTAACCAGTGTAAATGAGAGCCAACGTCTGGAGCTCAACAAACCATCAATTCATAATCAGTTGGAAAACAAAAGTTCCTTTGTTGTGATATAATTGGCTCTGAATAATAATATTACATGTCTGTGACTGAGCAAACTGAGCCTGTGAGACAAAGAACCCTATTCATAGTTCATATTCTCAAACATTGGAAAATCATGAATACTATTATTGAGTGTGAAATCATTAAATGTATCATTATATTTCATTTATCATAAAATGTTCAATTTTGAGTCTGCAAAATAATTCACTTTGGCTCACCCAATAGATGCAATCTATTATTAAGTATTAGAACTTTGATCACAATTACTATCTGGAATCTGGCTGTACTTTTAAATACAAATCACATCAAAGGTCTCCAAAGATTTGTGGGAGCAGGACCAAGAACTGAGCGGTAAAAGTCAAGAAAGTCTTTCCTGAAATGTTTAGCGCAGGACAAACTCCTGTAGACTTCTGATTAGTGTTTGAATCCCATTCGAAAGGTTTTCGTTATTAAACCCAATGTCCACAAAGTCTACCTGCATAATTGAGCAATGCCATACTGCACTCTTATTTCATGAATTTGAGTCTGAAAACACTTTGAAAGAACTCTTGTAAATCTCCACAGTTGCTTGGCCCAATAAATACAGACAAACTCTCATAAACACACTGATATTCAGTCATATTGACTATTTACTCATTGAACAGACCCTTTCATCCAAAGCATTTTACATTGAATATGTATTTAAATCCATGAGATAAGGAGTAGGGGTTAATACATTGAGGTCTATGATGCCGAAAATGCGGACATCGAGGTCTCAAACCAAGAACCTTTTGGCTTTGAATCTAACAACCCAATCACGACATGGTCCTGCCCCCAAGACACACATCCAGGCACCTCCTCCCCATAATCTCCCTATAATTCTATTGGAGGATTGCGGTGGATGTATGTCACATATCGTCTTGAATCTGTAGTGTCAATGTATTCTCAATGTATTCTCACCGTATTCCTATGATATCTCATGGCAATGAACTACCTACGAATTTACCAGCAACACAAGCGATCAAAGGCGCACATATCTTTTGTTCTCAGCAGAAAATGCTATATTTTTATATAGATTCGGCATTAAAATAGGAAAAAGAAGAATTATGCATTTAATTGGCTAATATTTTTTCAGTGATCGTAAATGTTTAGTTCGTAAGTTATTATGAATATTATTTCAGGTCTCGCAAGAAACTTATTGGAATACAGTATTGAACCGCAGATAAGGAATTTTTCTTCCTGCAAAGGGGTCTGGAAAAGTGGGGTGGCCTTATATTCGTGGTTTGGACTTTTATATATCAATATAAATTCCCATCTTCCTGGTAATAAATACCTTTAATTTTACTTAATACATCTGGTTATATGCTGCTTCCCTTTCCTCGTAAGAATTGGGCCTTAACAACCACTTTAGTTTGAGGGAATGTTTTTTTGTTTGCTCTCTACTCTGTTGCGGTGCACAAGCAAGGTTTCAGGAGCACAAGCTTTTCAAAACATTAGTATAAGTTAGTAGACAGCTAATTGCAAACACTGTATATGGCTAAAGTTCCAAGCACTTCCTATCCTACCTCACTAAGTGGAGATAGGCTTTTCCCGCAGTGCCTGTCTGGTGTGCGTGAGCACCTATCCACATCTCTCTCCTTTCTAGAAGTGTATGGACGGTAGAGCGTCTTGGATGTTCTCATCCATCCTGTGTTTTATTTATCATGATTTTCAAATTTAACAACAGATTTAATCGTAATCTTTTTTTTTTCTAAAATTAGTTTTGAAAAAGGGAAGGGTTGTCCTATAATCAGGGTGACCTTTTAGCATCATAATCTCCGTTCAGTGATTGTGTATGATGTTTAGTTAGTTAGTTAACTGCTTGTGGCATTTTTCAGGAAAATAATCAGCATAGGCTATATTCTGTTTAAGAAATAAAAAAAAAAAAAAAAATTACATACAGTATTTTGTATAAGATTCATGTGTACAAAATATCATGGTTCCATTCATGTCGAACGATGATCTACATTTCTGTTTGGTATCCCCCAAGTTATATTACATCCATATGCGCTTGTTTGCATCATACGGCCATTATTCGATTTTCGGGAACATGAATGCACATATAGTGTATTTAATACATGAACATGTCAATTGAACAAAATGTTCTGAGCATACCCCAAAATGATTGATTCTTGGTTCTGTGATAGACAAAGGAGGCTGTGATGAGGTACATGCAATGTTTAAGCCCAGTTCACGTATGCTTACGAGTTCGTAAGTTCTATATAAAGGTTAATTTACACAAACCTAGATGAAGATTTGACACCAATAGTACATCAATTCATTTTTACAAAAAGATAAATGGTTTAGCCGGCTTTAACTCCAAACCAACCTGTACTGATTGCCATAACAACGTTATATGCGGCAGCTCGTAAATGTTTTTGTTGTTGCTTGAGTAAACTTGGTTCCAATGGCTAGGAAATAAGCACATATTCTAAACTGCCTATGGAATGCAAAACCACAGTGAACGTTGTTACATTTGTATTAATAAATGACTTTTGTAATGTGTGGTTTTTTTTGACGGGCTAGTACCGTCAATCCGAGAGATGCGTTAGCGAGGATAGATTTGGTAGTGACACAACCAAAACACAAAGCTCATTGATTTAATGAGGCAGGTTTATTTGGCACAATTCATGAATTCAACATGTGTGAGAGGTTATTCCTCATCCTATGGGCCCTATCTTGCATCCATCATTGCTAGTTTGCAACTGGCGCGGAGCGTTCTTTTCCCTCTACAGGCAGGCATCGCTAAATTAGGGAATCATCTTGCGCCCTAAGGGGGGTTTCAGCAAAAGAAGGAGGCGTGTTCTGGCGCATACATTCCCTGGTGCTATTTTGCAGCTTCAGAAAGCAATTCCGCCACAAACCAGGAAATACCTAGTTTAAAGTCAGTGCCGCATTGTTCAGATGCTATTTTAAGGGCGCATACATAATGTTACTTGTGCACCTCACACATACACTTTGCTTCTCTCATCTGCCTAGCCACACATTTTTGGTAAATTATTTGGGAAAGAACAGCTAATACCGCTGTAATAAATAAATCAATGCATCTGCAAACACCGTACAGTAAACACATAATTTCTTGACACAGACATCGTGTACAAGGCCATAACTTTTAGGATTGACGAGTATTTGATTGTGAGAAAACATTGTTTTAACGCGAGTGAGTGAGAAAGAATGAATGAATGTGGGCGCGCGAGTGTGTATGTGTAAAATAATTAAGGAATGCGGGTGCACCTGTGTGCATCCATCTGTTTAAACACTCGCAAACTAAACACGTAACGCAGTCCATGGCAATGTATATTAACGTGGGGACACATGCATATTAGGAACGCAAGTCGATAACGATAATGCATACAATACTGGCAATAAACAATGTTTGTTAATGTATTGCTTACATCATTGAACAGAACCACATTTACCACATATCATACGTGTGTTAAGTTTTCTTTGCCAAAATTAATTTGAAGACTCAGTATTTCTGAAGTTGTGGAAGAAAACGCTATTCCATGTGTGAATTAGGGCTTATTATTTGGCCATTAAACTGAGCCATTTGAAGTTTGAAATGCATATGGTCATGCATCTGTCTCATCGGAGACTGCAAACGCGCTGTCAAAATATCAACTTGTCAGATTCAAATGCGCTCATGGCTCTTAAAGGGGATGGGAGATGGCACTCTCATTGGTTTATTGCATGTTACGCCCAAACCACACCTACAGATAATTAGGCTACCTCATGGCAACCCTTTTTATCTTTGCGTCGGGTGTAAGAGTTATTTATCCACCGGTATAATAGCGACATTGTCATAGAACCGCCCACAAAGCTACATGCGTTGGGTGCTTCTCACTTGCGTTTCAGACTGTTAAATTGGGCCCTAAGTGTGTATTGACTATTTCTGTTGTTGAGTGAAATGCTCACTGCAAGCTTCATATTTATACATGGTGTACCCCTACTGTCCAAAAGCAACTCCCCTCCCTTTATGGATATGGAAAATTGTTGCCATGCCCCAGCGTTGGTGCACATTTATATGAAAGAGGGCTTTAAAATATACTAAAATGATCAATAAGGAGGCCGTAGCCCTACAGGAAGTGATGCAGTGAGTAGGTGACTTAAGGGTCAAGGACAATAACAAGTGAGCTATAGACCTGGGAGGCCTCAAAGAACGTATCTTAATTTGGGGGCTACAGCCCAACAAGAAGTGACTGCCAAAGGCTCAGCAAATGCTTCATCTCGTTCAACCCAGAACTCCAACCTGCCAAACATACATATCAGAGAATCAGAATTCATGAACGAAAGAAAGTTATGAGCAAAGTGCACATTAACTTCTTTTAATCTCATAAGGGGCATGGTGCAGCCTCCTTTTGACCCAGACCTCCACCCTACCCATTGAACATGAATATCTGAGAATCAGACCACTATTTCATAACAAAAAAAAGTTACAGGCAAAAACGCACATGAATTTCTTTTAATCTCACAACAGGCTCCTTTTGACCATTTGACCCCAGACTTCAAAAACACAGTTAGTCCAATTTCAAGCTGAAAAACACAGCTAGTCCACTGGCTTGCTGTGTTTACACACCTTAAGCCACACATGCACATTTCCATCAGACCAAAGATGGGGAACTCGGAACCGTGCTGTGTAATGTTCATTTACTGTAGTTTGAGGTCACGTCCATGTTCCTGCCCTTTCGAGATGGTTCCTTGACCCCTAGGTCCCGAGAAAAACATTTCTGAGATTTAAATTTAAAGCGCTTAGGTGAAGTTTGCCTAAACAGGCAGTTTTTTGGACACAGCCTCTCAGAAATGTGGCCTGTAAGACCTAGTTGATCAAAATGTGGTGTGCAAGGCAGTTTTGGGAATAGGAACGTCAAACCCACCTGATAATTCACAACCTTTTTGCAGGGCCTGACTGGAACCCCACACCGATCCATGGTCCGTGGTTTAGAGTTGGGGTTATCCAACTCCCAAGATGCTCCCTTGTTCAAATTGAATGGCAAACAACACCTTGTGTTTCGTTTTCAGGGGTTTGGGGGGTTGTTTAGAAAGTTGTGGGGATATGTTCATATACTGTATATACAGGATATAATTGGCATTTTACAGAAAATGTAATAATGGCCATAGGACGTAAACAATCGCATATGGATATATACGAGAACTGGGTGAAGGGAGGATTCCTAAAAAAACATGTTTTGAAATACACGTTTCATTTTGGTTATTTCTTAAATAGAATTGAGCCTTCCTCAGTTATATTCCCCCAAATCCCTAAATGAGCATGAAAAATGCCAAGGGCAGTTTAAATAACTAACTAAACATCATATACAATTACTGAACGAAGATTATGACAACAAATTGAATTCCTCTCCAGAAACAAGCGTGATATTGCATTTTGCCAATGTTTTCTGGTTCTGAACTCCTTTGGCCTTGCGCAGGCACTCTAATCACTTGTTTTTCTGGACATTCGTAGGAATCTTATGAAAATGATGCATAACAGAATGTTAGATATCATACAATCCTAACATTGAATGAGACCAGCCTGTGATTCCAGCAGGTCAGAGCAGGGTGATAAGCAGACCTAAGGTGACTGAGGTGGACAGCAGTCATATGGGAGGAGGAGGGAGGAGTGAGGAGAGGGGAATAGGAAGAAGAGGAATATGAGGAAGGAGGAGAGTCAACTAAATGACCTGTTGCAAGTCAACTATATGACCTGCTACATTAATTAATGTATTTATACATTTATAAATACTTAATCTTACTGATTGAATTGATAAGAAGAATTAAATGCATACCAAAATAAAAAAAAGTGACTGAATACATAAATAAATAAAATAAAACAGATTTAAATAAACAAATACATGATTGGACTTCCCTATCAAATGAATGGGTAAATACATAGATAACATTCAAGAAATTGATGAATGAATGAAAAAATGAATAAACCAATTAAACCCAATTAAATTAAAACATGACAGAGATACTTGAGATGGATGAATAAATGTTGGTGTTCGACTCTATTCCAAAGATACGCTAGTCTTGGGCACGATTCCACTGATGAAGTGTATCGGGGTAGGGGTGGTTGTAATTATTAGGATTTTTATTATGAAACACATTGATTGTATAGTTCAACGACTCAATTGATGAGTGGGTGAAATGGGTGAAAGCTAAGCGGTGCATTAATGGAACTCCCTGCCTCTATCCCACCTTTTCTCCATCGCTCGCTCTCTTCCATCACTCTCTCCCTCCCAGCCGTCTCTCATGAAATATGAAGTGAAATTTGAGATAGTAGTACAGAGATATGCAGAACCAGGTATTACACAGTATTACTGTATCTGGTACTGCAAAGATTAGCACACAGCTAGCTACACAGACATAAAGGGAAGAGGGCAGACAAGGGAGACAAAGAGAGGAGAGTGAACAGAGAGAGGAGAGTGAACAGTGAGTGAACAGAGAGATAGAGAGAGATTGAGAGTGAGAGTGAGAGTGAGAGAGAGAGAGAGAGAGAGAGAGAGAGAGAGAGGGGGGAAAGGGGATAGAGCAGAGGGGAAGAAAGAGAGGACAAGGGAAAGAAGGAGAAGAACTAGAGAGGAGACATTGAAGAGAAGAGAGAGAGGGAGGAGAGAGCCTAGCGGAGAGA